>CABFVZ010000352.1:86693-110403 GCA_902151445.1 Timema monikensis
TATATTACACAAAATCAGTAACGTTCCAAAACGAAAAATAAGTACTTTTAATTATGTTTAAAATATTGTTTCGAGTTGGATAAAAAGAAATTATTTAAAAAAATGAAATAGTATGAGAAAACTTAAGTTTACGTTATTTTAAATGTAATATATAACAGGTAATTAAAGATCTTTACATTTATAACAAAAGTGTTGGCAACCCAAAACCTAAACATATGATTTTCGAACTGTCATCCAGGTAAAAACCTATCGTGAACGGAATATATGCATGACTACATCTTAGAGTTGGTAACACTATTGTAATATAGGTTTAGGACATACCCTTGATATTTTTTTCAATAAATAGTTTTGTTTAAAAAAAAAAGAATACTAATTAAAAATTGAATTTTATTTACTCATATAAAAGTGTATAAACATTGTTTGGAATGTGAGATATACATATTTTGACAGAAAAGCCATCAACAAGATAACTATGACAATACAGACACAGTAGAGGGTACAGTACAAGGCCCTTGCCACTTTGGACGGAACATTTCAAACCAATGGACTGGTCCGTTACATAGCCAGTAGAGCATTAGACCCTTGCCACTTTGGACGAGAACATTTCAAACTAATGGACTGGTCCGTTACATAGCCAGTAGAGCATTAGACCCTTGCCACTTTGGACGGAACATTTCAAACCAATGGACTGGTCCGTTACATAGCCAGTAGAGCATTAGACCCTTGCCACTTTGGACGGAACATTTCAAACCAATGGACTGGTCTGTTACAAAGCCAGTAGAGCATTAGACCCTTGCCACTTTGGACGGAGCACACCAAACAAGGCACTGGCTCATTACAGTACTAAAATATGGAAGTCAACAAACCCAGATTAAGGCGTGTGCCATGCACAAGAACCCTCAAGTTTAGGAGCCCTCGCCTACCCCACGAATTAATTAACACAACCTTTGCTCTAGGAAAACTGGAAGCACTACATACAGTTAACTTGTGACAGGAACATAAACATTTTATATCGACAGTAATCTGAGCTGAGCTGAAATAATAACATACTTGGCACAGGGCCCCCAAAAGTGTTAATCCAGGCCTGGATTTTATTAAGATTCAGCTAAACTTGCTTTGGTTTATTTTAATATTTGTTTGAATTCTTGAAAGCAAATATTTTAAATGTTGTCAATACAAGTATTGAAAAAAATCATGATTTTCTAATGCATTGATAATTGGTGATTACAATTCATTGCCAATGCATAACTCGTTGCCCAATTTCTATTCTTGGGTGTCTGATTCAGTATAACTCTATTAAAAGAGTCTTAAAGATGGTTGTGTTATCATAGCGGCTCCGATTGAACGTGTCAAAAGAGTTACAGGAAGAATTCACATGACTTCGTCAAGAAATGGATGCTTGGGGAAAAAAATACTAACAAAGATAAAACTCTTAAACACAAAATGACTTTTTGCAATGTCTCAGATAATAAAACTTAATTGGATAAGGGGTAGCATTAGCTTTGTCAATAAAGGTAATGAGAACTAAAACACAACTACTAGTTGTTTTTATAGTTGGTCAAGATCTTGAGGATAACTATTATCCATGAATATTTTACTTATTTTTCATAGCAAAATTTCAGGATTTTATAGATGTTTAAAGTGTGAAAATATTCCATCAAAATCACGTTTTTGCGCTGACCCCCTCAATTGTGCGATAAAACCAATATTCAAATAATTTTAGTGCATAAAGTTATGGACCCTATATAAATAACAATATAATATTTTTTCAATCAAAAAATATTCTAACTTCTGATTTGGCTTCAAGAATATATTATTATATTCTATTAAAGTTTGCTTCAAATTAAAATGAATTGTGTTTTTGGTCCTTTCTTCCCTGTATCTGAGAAAGCTCTCAGCTCTGTTATCAATGTCAACATTCTTCAAGGACAGAGAACCTAAATTTGTTTAGCTTAACACATTTTGAACTATATAGTAGCACATAACATAGCAATCCAACGTTTCATTAGTGTTACAATGAGATACATCCTCTGGAACTAGACATAATACAAATCATTTTTAATAAGGGTGTGCGAATATCCTAATTTGAATATGAACTAGCAAACTATTTGTATTTAAACTCTAAATATTTAATAAATATATGCACAACTTTATTAAAAATTATAATAATTGTACAAGTGGCGGCATGAAGCCAACTCCCGAGTCGAAGGTGACTGCGTTATCTGATAGCTCGTATTCTTAATAAAAAAAATCACATTAGTGGCTGATGATTTCCACACGTCCATCATAGACTCTGCCTTAAAATATGAGTGAAGAATGACCCTGGGAACGGGACGATTCCTGGATAGCTCAGTGGTAAGAGCATTGGTGTACTAAGCCAAAGGTCCCAAGTCCGATTCTCATGCCCAGGTGTCATTTTTCAATTTTCAGCATATTTATTAAGTGTTAAAAATTGTATAAAATAAAATGAAATTTTGTGTTACAAATTAGAAAATGAGTGTTACACTTTATATTAATTTGCTTGAGAAACATTTAGTGTCAATGAGTAGTAATTTCTCTAAACACATTTATTAGTTGAAAAAAAAGGACACTTTCAGTGAATTCATTCTTTGTATAGCATTTTGTAATTTGATCTTTTAATTTACGATATATATTAAACTAAAATGTGTTCATCCAATTATTTTATTTTTTTTGCGATTGTTCAAATTTTTTCAATAGTCTATTTACGTGTTTAGTATCTACTTATAATATGATCAGCATAATGTACAAACATTTTCTGACCTCTCCTAATTTAGGGAAAATTATAATTGTATGCCTTTTATTACTAACTTTTTTTTTTCTTCTTAAATAAACCAGGCTTCACTCAATATTCAAATTTGTAGATGTTTAGATTCAAAAAATGATTCGCACACCTGTTTTCTAACAAATAAAATTGTCAGATTCTAAAAATGTTACTAAAAGCAGACTTGAATGTACCACACGACGTTCTCCTAAGGAATGTTTTAAAAGTGTTGGAATCCCTTGCAGGGAGTGGCGGAATGTCTGCAGTCAAGGCCATAGTCTCACCGAGATGAGTATAAAGTATGATGATTTGCAACAGGCACAAGATAAGATAAAATATAACAACTCTACAAAGTGGTCAAGTAAGACAAGTTTTACAATATTAATACTAGTTCAATTTACCCGAGTATTGCTCCCACACGGAGGGAAACTTGGAACACCCGCGGTAATAGATTCAAGAGGGGGCCCTCTCATTGAGCGGATTAGTTTATAAGAGAAATAAAGTAAAAACTTTATCACAGTAGAGTCATTGCGTAAAAGACACACAGTGCCAGCAGGCCGGCGGAACTGGCGATGGGGGTTGCGTCGTTGCACCTGTTGTCAAAGTAGCAGAAACACCATGTGGTCTCATCGTAATAGTCTCTAAATAAATAAAAGATATATAAAATTAATAGCATTGCATTATAGTTTAAACAGTTTTAAAAGCAACTTGATAGTCCCCAGTGAGAAAGACTCACCTCCGGATATCCAGTTCCTTGATCGTGTTGTTGACATAGTGAGCGAGACGCACATCTTTAGCCGCAGGCCTGCAGCCCTCATAGTGGTCGGCCGGGATGTCGGTACGAACGCTTCGTACAGAGCTGAGACACTCTCGTGTGATCATAGTCTCCGCTGAAACAACACCAACATTCCAGGAATGTGACACAATATATACAGCACAGTCTGATATGTATGAGTTTAAATGGACAGTATATTACTCAACACACAGAATGGTTAAACAAAACTTCTTAAATTTGGCTAGTAATATGTTGAGGCAATTGTAGGTAATAGAATAAACTCATTTCAACGTTTCTGAACCAATCACTTGGAAACATAAACCAAATTAATTTACAATGAGTGTGGACATAGTCACAAAGATGTTACAGGTTCAGTTTCTCATAGCAACAAGTTTAGAAGTAACCAAAGTTAAATGTCTGCCACAATGTTTTTTAATTTGAAATTGTAATTTTCACCATTGTCAATAATGGAAAGAAGAGCTATTTTCATCCAGGATTTGGTTACCAATTTATCTTACCTCAGTGTGGTTATCTGGGCAATTATCTGCTACATGAATGTTGGGTTACTTAATTACATGTTTATAAAGTATTAATTAGCACTTGTGGTGAATCATTCGGGAGGGAAGTTACCGTCACTTACATGCATCTATGTGGCCTTGATTTTCAGAATCTTTGCTTGGCCATATTCAGCTTCCTCCACTTGCTTGAGAGCTATTGTCAGGGCAATTAGCTGTGATTTTGCAGATAGAGGGGCTTGAACACACTCGACAAATAAAAAAGATATTTTTAAAAAAACGAGAGAAATGAATGTGACGAAGCACAACGTTGCCCACAAATTTACTAACCAAAACATGGACTGTTGTTAATAAAGTGGTTAAGTTCAGTCCACGAGAATGGAATGTATTGTTTAACATCTTGCTCAAATATAGTTGCATTATAGCAAATAAAAGAACCAATGTTACCACAATTCACCCAAAAAATCCTTCTAATTCAACGTTATGACCGGTGTTGTGAGGGATAAGATGGAGTTAAAAGGGTGATTTTATTTTTGGTTTCAAACAAACACCGGGTGTCTTAACAAATTATATAAACCAAATTTCATAACTTACACATAAATATTCATGACTAAAGAAAGCTGATAGTAAGAAAACTAGGCTTAGTTGTAAATTTAACATGATTTTGATAGAAGTTGGTATAGAAAAAATACTATTCTTACCTGAACAATGAACTTGGCTCACAAAAATTCATGAAGAGAAGACACCCTAAAGATACTGGTTTACTGACAATGCAATACGATGTCCTTAAAGTCACAAATGAATTATGTTAAAAGGTTACAATAACCAATTCACGTTCAGCACTGATCGTGTACAAAGGTGTTAATCCCCAAATCTTCCCCCTCAATTACTTGATAGGTTTAAAACAATGTATGTAGTCCCTTTGGTCACTTGTAATGTAATGCTGGACTGAGCGAGCTCAAGATAGGGATACGTGGCGTAATTTTGTAAGTGCGGCAATGAACTTTCGAGTTCCTAATGCCATAGAGAAAGTATTTGGTTACTTGTAGATTTTACCAAATAAATATGGCGACTGCTCAAGCCACAGTCAAGACTCGTGAGTAAAGTATTGCAAGCTGTGTATGCGCAAACAGATGTGCGGCTGACCAGTTTTCCTCCACAGATTTCTCAATTTATTACCCAAAATGCAACGTGAATACCTGGCCTAGTAAGCAAGGTATGGTTAATAATTACCGTTTTGTACTGTGGGTGTGCTGGCGGTCGGGGTTCAATCCTTGGTTCCGGCACAGATTTATCTGATTACCAAACCCTTCCTTCACCTCTGACAAGACATCTTGTGAATGTGTGGAATGGCAGGTCACCACCGTGGTTCGGATTCCACGTTAAACTGTAGGTCCTTCATTTCATCTCACAATCACCCTACCATTACACATTAGCGTAAGTGCGTATAACCCGAACGGGTAGTAAGACGTGGTGCTAATAATAATAATAATAATAATAATAATAATAATAATAATGTACTGTGGGTGTGGACAGCCAAGTCTATAGACAGGGTATGGCCTCATTAAGGCTCTGACTGGCACTTAAGTGATCCTATCCCGTTCCAAAACTAACCTCCCTTCCTCTCTATGATCTTGACACATTTGTCGTCAGCTTCAGGACAGATCTCACCCCAGTACCAGAGCCAGTTGAAGGGCGTGGCACAGCCTGGGTGTGTCGACACGCAACGGTAACAATACAGCTTCAGAGGGTTCCAGCCACCAGATACTGTAACATACAGAACATACGTCATGATGCGTCAATTTGACAGTAGTAATAAGTTGGAATGAGTAAAGTTGAATTTCGAGGAGGTTTATCAGTGTTTGGGCGGAGGGAGAGTAGAAAACCATTTAAGAAAAAACACCCTAAGTAAGCTATCACACGATTGGGATTAAACCCCTCATCTCCCCAATCTTCAGCAGTCTAGGATTATTTGAATGATACCTTGGACCATGCAACTATTGAATCAAATTTGCAAAATGTTAATATGAGTATAACCTTTCATAATTTCTTATAGGCAACACAATATCACGTGATTAAGGGTGCAGTGCGTGTGAACAAAATTAAAAATCATGAACACTATAAGGACACAGAGTGTAGATGATGAGTCTGCCAGGTGTCTTCGATACAAATATAATTTCCACAAACTATTAACCTACAAACTTTGTACAGTAAAAATATTCTAAAGAAAATCATCCACAGCAAGGAGCTACTGCCAGGCAGTCTGCTGATTAAGAGAATAGGAATAAAACAACTTTTTTTAAAATACATCAAGAAAATAATTGAAATGTAGGTTAAATACAATCAAGGAACAACTGATCCTTTTGATGGACCATGGACTTACCGATAAGGAGTCGGTAGATGGGGCTTAGTACTAATAAAATTGTACATGTTTGTAATTTTCTGAAAATGTAATATTTACTATCATTAGTCTTTCACTACTAGACCTACTACTTTCAAGCTTAACCACCAAATACCCACATGTTTGCCAACAATTTATTAATGTTCTATATAACACAAATTTAATGTCGAATGCTTTAATAAATTAATAAAACATTTAAGAATCGTCACTTTAATTTTTATTCCAAGGCATAAGGGGGCCACACCCGAATAATAATAAGCTTACTATTGAAAACTTAATGTTAATCTAATTATTCTTACCACTTGAGAGAAGCAGCACAAAGCACGTAAAAAATATGGGAACGGTACCCATTTTTAATTGGTATCTGCTTTTACCATTAAATTAAATACGTTGAGAAAAAGCACAAAGCGTCATAATCGGAAAACAAACAATCACTTTAACCATTTTTATCAAGAAGCTGCAACTTTATATAATGCTTTTTTGTATTATATTCCTCAATTTCTACAGACTGACTTCATGGACAAAATATAGAGGCGCTGTTGTCATAGTAAAAATATAATACTATACATTAAACTCTATTCAGGTTTTTATACTAATTTTATGTGTACAACATTGCTTTAGATTACTATATAAATACACATGTTTTAACTTATTTAGTAAAAATAATTTAACCTTATACTGATAATTATGAAAGTAGTCACTATTTTTACTAGCTGAAATCTACATAATATTGTGGTTATATATTATTTCCTAAATTTTGTAACCGTTTTATTTTATTCCAATGGAACTATCAGACGCGGTGTTGTTTTTTGGTTATATCAAGTTGGATTTGCATTGAATTAATACTATGAAAATTATATATTTCATTTTTGAATCGTCTGTAAAAATGTCAACATTCTTATATGTGCATGAGTGTTTCATCTTGTTGGGAAACTATAGTGATTTTGGGTTTTCCCAAGCTGAGATAGAATTGATTCATCCGTGAAAATAATATATACTTTAATGATCTTAAATTCAATTTAGACTATTACTAGTATTGATCTATATAATATAACAACTGGATATACATGTGGGAAAATTTTCGAGCTGTCGTCTGCAAAAATTGTGTAAGAGAGAGACATTTTCAGGTATCTCTTTCTCTTTTACATTTTGACATCACTCATCAATTTGATTGAATATATTAGCTACTTCAATGTGTGATTAGTTAAATGAAATAAATATGTTAGTAAAAGCTTTGAAGAGCATAAAAAAAGTTTAAAACTGGTGAGTTTTTCTTTAAATAAGTTGATTTAATCTAATATATACGATGATTTTTGCAGAAATCTCGTTTGGAAGGCCATATCTCGTACCCTAATCCTACCCGATAGTATTGTTTAGTTAATATAAAAGACCTTCCATAAGGGAATTTCAACGTCCATTCTAAATGACCATTTATTCTATCAAAATGCTAATATATTAAAGTATTCTAGTACGAAATAAAGCCTTACAGATTGAGATTCTTACTAAAATCAGGGTTTAGTAGTAGACACAGTACTTCCTATAAGCCTATAACCTAAATTATAGTTTAAACGTAAGACTTCTATACAAAGTATATTATGCAAACAAATACAATATAGTTTTTAGCTAACTTATTTCATTATAATGATCGAACTTTCAAAATAATATGGTTTCCGAAAGCAATCACCAAGTTTAAAACCACCTTAAGAAAAAAAGTTTCAATTTGATCATATTTTCTACAAGTAAAACTTAGGTGATTGTTTGGACGTATGGCAACTACACAAAGTTTGTCATTCAAAGAAATGTAATCAAGTCTTAGGATACCTTATTAATGATATTTATTGAACTTTAAATATAATATAGTGTCTGAAACTAATATTCAAGCTAATAGCCAATTTTTAAATATAAGTGTACCCTAGTCTTGGCAGATTAAAAACAACATAGATGATAACTACATATTTAAATATATTAAAGATGTTTATATCCAGCCAATATATTATAAAGATCACTGATTGAACTACAAGGCGAAGTCCACAATCTATTTACTGCATTGATATCTGATTTAATGAGATAAATTAAGGAATTACTCATTTCAGTAACTAGGCAAAGTAGCTCAAAGTAATTCAGTTCACTAAAATAACCCTTTCGTGAAACAAGTTCTATGGTTTGTGACTTAATAATTATAGTTCAATCTTATATTATGAATCATACTTGAACTGCAAATATTAGTGCACACTTTGTTTGAATTAATTCTTAGGTTAATCTAACAATTGTTAATTATAGTTCATTGTGTTCTAGACCTCAAAGTTTAACACTCTCTAACGATTACCTTCGTCACAGATCATCCATCTCCTGAAGGTCATTCCCAGTGTTGCCAACTAAACACTTCAATTTGAACTTTCTCACATCTATGAGGATATTTAGGTATTCTTCTAGTTCAGCCATATGAGCATTTCAATTTAACTATTAGTTTGCGAACTACAGTACAAATATCTAATTTGTTTTATCTATGGTTTTGATGCGTGCTAAATGCTATTCATTCTGAAATTTTAAAAAACAAAACATACTCTAGCAAGTATAGAAATAGCACATATAGCATATATAGAATCTTCTTTAATTAGAAAATGACACAAACTCCATAAATAATAATTAATTGCTAATTTATAATCTATAATGTTTGTGCCACTCTTTACTAGCCGAGCATTACTGTTAGTGTTTATTTCTTCAGGTGTATTATCGGTAAGAATTAGCATAATAATTTTAACAAGTATCATAAATGTGTTTTGTTTTGCTCACTGCTTAGGATCTTAGCATATTGGAATCTTATCGATTTCATAAGCCTTACAGCGCCAATAATATTGATTAAAAAGAAAGACTTTAAATTAATTTATGAAGTTTATAGTTTAAGCTATAAAGTTTTAAAACTTATGTTAAGAACGTTTAAGCTTTATTTTAAAAAGAGGTAAAACTTAGCACACCATTTATATGCGCGAGAGTGAAAGGGCCTACCAATTTTTCGAGGAAAAGTATTTTCATAAAACTAGAGCTATTTTATATACAACAGTCAACATAGGGTTGATGGCTTTACTTCACCTCTGAAGGAATGTTCTACGGATTTCTATATTTTTAAGAAATATCCATTGAACCCACAAACATTGGCTCCCGAGTTACCACTAGTTAAAAAAGTGTACCCACTTTGTTGGCCATATGATACTACGCACTAATATCGTGTTGGACTAGACTGGAGAAGACGGGGAGATTAGGGTTTAACCCTGGTCGGGTGCACTGAGAGTGGTTTTTCCTAAATGGTTATCCACTCAAATTTGGGTGCATTTTTTCTAAATTAAATCTTTCTAATCCCTAACATATTAGTGTAATTAGTACATAGGTGTATAACCTGAACAGGTAGTAAGAGGTGGTGATAAATAAACATGTCTGTTAAGACATTTTGGTTTAACTCTGTCTGTATCTGCTAACCAATTCAGAGGAGTCTAATCCATCATCTATCACATGTGTCATAATTGGTCAATATATTGTGTGTGTTGTGTTAAATATCAGTACCAGTTGGAGACAGACCATGGTGGATTATTGACTATTTCACTACGGCACGCTCTGGGCCAGGAACCGTTTGTAGATCGAGGACGTATCACCATCCAGAGCATTAATTCTCAGTCTGTGGCGCTACAGCAGAGTGCTCTGTCCAACGCTGACAGGGACAAGCTGAAGGTATGCTGGTAGTAACATCGCTGACAGCCCTTATAGGACTAGTCACCATCTGATATGCTCTGTGTCCTTTCACCAGACAGTGATGCAATGCAACTTTATAAAAGAGGAAACCAAAACACGCAAAAGGGCGGAAAAGAAAAGATTGTAAAGAATGAAAAGACACTTAGCTGGAACATGCAAACAAAAAGAACATACACAGGGGGAAATGGGTATTAGATATGAATATATATTATATATCTTTAAGGAAAACATATCTTCACTTTCATCAAGTCTTCTGTCCAGTGACAACAGTGTAAAGTGTGAAATGTGTTATTTTCATTGTAAAAGCCATAATTTGTTTGTTCCTTTTATTTGTTTATATCCACCTTTCCTCTACCATCTTCATACATAACAAAACATACCTCATAATGTGAAAAGGTTTTACTTAGTTAGATGACTTATGGAATAATAATAACATGCAATTAATGTTTGAAAACACTCCCCCAACTTGAAAGCTAGTGTTGAATGTTTGCAGGCCCTGTCTGAAGAAGACGGACTGTATAGACTCGAGGCAGTAGTTCGGACGCATGATAGCAAGGAAACTTTGTTCCTTACCTTCGTCAAGGCGGTAAGAACGGACTAATTCACTTAACTATGTATTATACCCCCTCCACCACTAGTCGTTTGTTTGCCACGCTCTTGCTCGTCCATCTAAGACAAACCGTCACCTTCACCATCCTGCTGTCATCCTCTGACACTCAACTTTGTGCGGCTTGGCCTTGAGCTAAACCCTCAAAAACTACCCAGCAGCAGAGATATAAAAAGTGATGATTGGCTAAAAATATCATTGGCTACTTCAGCTCTGCGCTGGCAATATCCTCTTCCGGGAAATAAACGCCTGCATATCACACTTATGTTTACTTTCACGACCCCTCATCAGTATTCCCACTCACCACTCACCTGCTCCTCATGCTCACCTCCTCCTCCCACTCATCACGGTTCTACGCTGAGCTACCCTTCCTTCCACTCATCAATAAATTCTCCCTCTCCCTGCATTACATGTCAATGGGCTGTAACGAACCTCCACCCAGCTAAGAAGGCCCCTGGAGGGATCCGGAAGCTGACGTAGATCTGTTGTCATCCTGCAATCAATAACTCACCTGCACACTCACTAAATACATATATTTAGCACCGCAGTTTATAACCCGTTCGGGTTATATGCTTAAGTACTAATTACTCTAATAGGTTAGGAATTTGTAAGATTGAATAGCCTATAAGGGTGACCTGGTGGTTTAGGGGTAAGGTGTCAGACTTCTGTTCTGAGGGTCCGGGGTTCAATCCCCGGTCCAGGCACAGATTTATCTTATTACCAAACCCTTCCTTCACCTCTGACAAGACATCTTGTGAATGTGAGGAATACCAGGCCTCCACCGTGGTTCGGATTCCACGCTAAACTGTAGGTCCTCCATTTCATATCACAATCACCCTACCATTACACATTAGCGTAAGTGCGTACAACCCGAATGGGTAGTAAGACGTGTTGCTAATAATAATAATAATAATAGCCTATAGAGGAAGTGAACCTGCATTTGCGTGGAGGGAGAGTGGAAAACCATTTAGGAAAAAAAAACTCAAGTGAGATTTAAACGTTAATCTCCCCGTCCTCGGCAGTCTAGCTCAACACGAAACTTGTGTGTTAGCTAACTATGCCACCGAGAGGGGTAATTCACTAAATGAATGGTCACACAACCAGCGGCGATGATGACATATTTTATCACAAATTTTTGTCAAGTTTTCTTCCTTTTTTTATTTGCTATTAAGGCTGGATTTTATATTCATCCATAATTCATAATTGATAATTAATAATGCAAATAAAGCTGAAATATATTAATAAAATATTAACGCATCATCACAGTATTAGTTATATTAGTTATTGTGAATCTGTTGCAGTGCGCGCTGGTAGAGTCCCATATGTCGGATGTGGTGACGCTATCTCTCTCCCAAGACAACAACATCATCGCGGTGTCCTTGTCCACACAACCAATCTCTAGCTGTGGGTCTCTGGTTGACCAACAACAACTCAAATCATTCAACACAACGGTGGTGTTTCGCCACATGGAGATTGGACCAGTGTGAGTTACTGTTTAAAGAGTTTTGAGTCGATTTCTCATTCCACAGACCATGGATGGAGTGTCAGAACTACATTTAACTCGGGAACTTTTTTTTTTTTAGGAGAGTATCTGTTCCATCCTACGAATTGTGGACTGTAAATTGGTGCACAGCCTATTGTTATCTTGTTATTATTATTATATGTTTTGTCTTTTGACAGGTCCTTGCCTTGTCCAAATTGAGTCCTCAAGCATGTCCTATCAGTCGCATTCGTGGTCTTCTTAGTCCCCTTCTCCCTTCTACTTTATCTTCCATGGAATCAGTCGATAAACCATTTTTTCTTTTAATATGACTCATCCAGTTGGCCTTTCTTTGCAGAATCAACTGCATAATGCTTATTTTTCATGTACTATACTCTTCTTAGATCTACTTCTCTGGTCACCCAATCTGTCCACTTTATCCTTTCTTTTCTCATCCAGCACCACATCTCAAATGTCTTCTCCTTTTACCATGTCTCAGTTTCATACAAAGTGATTCTCTCTGTGTTGCGCTTCACCAGTTTCTTCCACATATACTTTACTAGTCAATAAATTGATATTTTTGACTTTATACCCCGTGTATACTGCAAGCCTGTCGCAATTAAATTCATACTCGAGCCGATTGTTTCCCATTACAACGTTCAGTGGTTCTTCTCACCATCGGGATATCCTCTGACTTCTCGGTGTTAGTTTCCATTCCAAACTGTTTCCCAGTTCCAACTAACTTGTTCATCATGGTTTGAAGTTGTTATTGTTCGTTCGCCAGTCCTCCAGATCTTAGCTCTACGTCCCTCGACATGTGTCCCATATTGCTGCACTGATATGTATTGTTGTTTCCAGACCTGACACCGCCACATACGTCCAGAAGCTGGAACGTGAACGCGAAGCTCGGGAGCGCGGTGACACCAAAGATAACCGGTCATTCCTCGCCAAATATGTAAGTTACCCGCAGAGGTTTGTGTCCTGGCGCAAGCACTCATCTCTACATAAAGAGACTCGACTACTCGGCTACTCTAGTTAGGACTTGAACATATTTAAAAACACTTTAATGCTTTCAAGGCATCTTCCTCAGAAAACTGTATACAGAAATTTAATTTTTATTTGTTTATTATTATTATTATTATTGTTATTATTATTTTATTATTATTATTATTATTTTTATTATTATTATTATTTTTATTTTATTATTATTATTTTATTATTATTTTAATTATTATTATTATTTTATTATTATTATTATTATTTATTATTATTATTATTATTATTATTAGCACCGCGTCTTACTACCCATTCGGGTTATACGCACTTACGCTAATGTGTAATGGTAGGGTGATTGAGATGAAATGGAGGACCTACAGTTTAATGTGGGATCCGAACCATGGTGGAGGCCTGGCATTCCACACATTCATTTGTTTATTCAGTGGCTGAACAGTATGAGGTGTCACTCTTATGTTGGACAGACCTGTTGAAGACTGGGAGATCGGGGTTTGAATCCCCATAGGTAGTTTATTCTAACTGGTTTACCACTCGCCTTACTTGAAAATGCCGGTAGATTACCTCTTAAGAGACTTCCTTCCTCATACCTACCTAATTAAAGTAATTATCATATGTGCGTGTAAACTGAACAGGTAGTAAGACGCAATGATTTCCAATGACAGGGAGATTGTGTTTCAAATCCAGGTGCGGTGTACTGAGGGGGATTTTTCCAAAATGTTTTTATATACTCGCTCCACACAAATGTGGGTACACTTATTCTAAATGCAACCTTTATCAACCTTAACTCATTAGTGTAATTAGTATATAATATGTGTATAGCCTGGACATGTAATAAGAGCGGTACTAAAAAAAAGACGTGAGGATAAAAGAAATATATAAATATATTTAACGAAATGCAATAATTCTACTTAGCCCAAACCACAAGGTCCCTTACAATGGTGTAGTTTATAAGGTTGGACCATAGTGTAGTCGGTCTCATTGTAAACAAAGTGTTACTGAGTGGACTGTACCTTTCTAACGACACATTGTGTGTTGCAGTGGATGTACATTGTACCTGTGCTGATATTTGTTCTGCTCTCTGGGGCAGCGAATCCTGAAGGAGCGGCCGGGGGTGGTGCGAGATAGTAGCATCCTCACTCGTCACCGTGGTCCACCAACGGTTGGAGCACTATCTTTACTGGGCTCGTGCCAAGCTTCGACATTTTGAATCATAATATTTATCGTTAAAGAAAACCTCTTTTTGCTTTGTTTTGAGGTACATTTTGTTGTATTTGTAAAAAGTAGGGATGGGACCCTCGAATCCTTAAGGATGTCTGGGATTAGAGGATTCGAGAAAATTTCAAATCCAAAACTAAAATTCCTAAAAAAAATAAATCAATTTTTCAAGTGAAATTGGTTTTAGAGCTTTAATACTGCTTATTGGTGGTTAAGAACCAATTATAATTATAGGATGAATTTAACAACTAGACCCCAGACCAGTAATTTAACACTTAACTGAATGTATGAATGTTACAATGAATGGATTATAAGAAAGAATATTAACATTTAATTAGGAGAATGCAAAGCGAAGATTAAAATATGTGAAGAGAAGTCGAAGAAGGATTTTTGTTGAAAAAATTATGTATCAAAAATGCACTTATAAATTTGTCATAGATAATTCAAAAGAGCTAGACAATCAAGGATCAAACATTGGTGGTAAGCAAGGACTATAGGACAAATACAAGATTTGTATATCATATTATATCATGGTGCTTCAACTTGGTTGGTGATACTGACTATAAGATATTTTCATTCTTACCAGCGTTTTATCCATGCTTACGTTATGGGTGTTATTTAATTACCTGTCCGTGTTAAAAACTGTTTGGTAAGAGTTCTAAGATTAGTAAAAATTACGATATCTTGAAATATGTAACATTTAGTGAGATATATCAAGTCAGTTAACAGTTTATTGTAGTGTTATCCTTCCTTCAAAAATGTTTAAAGTTGCAAAGATTATGGTTGGTGTCGGAGGGAAGGAGAACTGACCTTCAACTTCAACATTTCAAAGCTTCGCACATGCCTACATTCAGTTACTTTTTGTATTTTCTGTTATTCTCTTGTATTTATATTTCCTCCTATATTCATAACTTTTTCCCAGATTCAGATTAGAGATTTGAAAGTGAATTGTAAGTTTGGATTCGGCCCAACCCAAGTAATAAGCTAAACAAAAGTTGGATATAGACCAAGGAGTTTGAGTGCACCAATTTTTTTATTATTATTCTAGTCACTCTTGAATGAGCTTTTCATGAAGCTCCCGAATGTCAGATAGAGCTTGGTTTTAATGAAAATATTAGTTGAGTATTTGAAAGAAAAATAATGTTTTATAATCTAAAATTAATTGTTTTTAAATTGTGAAAAACATTCAAGCGATAATAATAATTAATAAATTATAGAATTAATTTTTAGACATACGGGGTTTAGAATCTTAAAATTGATTATATTTAATTTCAATCCTATCAAAGACAGTTTAAAAAAAAAATCAAGAATAAGTGTTTGGATGTGCAAATTATCTTTATTTTTAAAATGTTAGCATATTTCTAAACTTCTTACTCTCCTCAATTCTACAGCTGTTTACTCAGTTGCTGACCTAGCGAGCTGTACAAACCTCTTTGTCGGGTTCTTCCTCCCTCGACCCTCATTTCACAAACAAGTCATCAACAAAAACACAGCATATAACCCGAATGGGTAGTAAGACAAGGTGCTAAAAAAACACAATGAAAAGAAATAATCTTTCCTTTTTCAAGCCGCTTGAAATTTCAAGTCTGAGCTTAAGCTTGAGTACAGTAGCCCCATGGCTTCTTTGGTGCTGACTGACAGCTAACGCCTTTGAAAAGTTACCAGACCAAATTATGTATCCCTACGCCAAACCATATGATCTGCAAAAACATGTGTTTAGCAGCTTTCACTTCTGACAGTCAAAATTTAGGTATATACCTAAATGTTGACTGTCAGAAGTCAGCTGTGAGCTGTCAGTCAGCACCAAAGAAGCCATGGGGCTACTGTATTTATCTAAAGCTTGGCTTGAAGCTAAAAATACAGTACTAGGGAACAAACGCAATAGTGGTATGTTTTTATCTATCTTTCTTGTACCTTCCTGTATGTTAGCAATATAATATAGTGAGAAGCAAAAAGAGGGTTTACTTGAATATAAATATATATAGTTGGATAATACGTCCATTTCTTGTGTTTGTCCTTTATGTTATTCTGTTTACATGGTCCTATCTAAGTGTCCTATAATTTTGTCCCTTTTTCTGTATTTCGGTTTCCTCTTTTAGGAAGTTAAAGTGCACGGTTCACACTCCTCTGTGATGAGTTATGATAGAATGAAACCCAGGTCGGGATAGATTTTCTGCCACTACCTCTTTGTCCAGTGGCAGCAGTGTAAAGTGTGTGTGTTTATTTTCATTGTAAAAGCCATATTATTTTTGAATCCTGGTATTTTAAAGATAAATATCAAACATTTGAATGATTTAATTTTTTAACGAAGTTGTCTAGACCCATTGTTTGACTAGACCATAGAAACTTTCATATCTCATAATATTTAGAATCTAGTCATTATTTTTATGTTTAATGATCTTACTTTTTATTGAAATGAATCAAAAACTAAGTTAAATTTAGCTTAATATTTCATTTTAAATATTTGATTCAAATTAATGAATAAAAATTTAGATTCAGTTCAAAATTGAAAACCTTTGACTCTCATGGGACTTAATCTTAACCTAATTTCAAGTTTTATAAACCAAACTCTTTGGGTTCTACATTTATTGATGCAATAAAGTGTCCATGGAATTATTTTGATTACGTCACCTGTCGGACTGTAGCCACTTCTAACATCTCTTGAGCCAAGGACTGAAGTAATGGTTCATCTCAAGATAACGCTAAGGAACTACACCAAGAGTTGTTGTAGCCAAAGATAAATATTTCCGCTGATCTTTGTTCTATTTCAGGTTAAGTTGGGTGCAGTTTCTGGACAAATGAAGGTGGGTTTTTGGGTTGGTAATAATAATGTAAACATGTGTTTTATTCTGAAAGTATAAATACATTTTATTTCACAAACACGACTAGAATACAACAAAGTGTTCATCCATCCCACCTCCATATACTAGTTCACAAGAAGTCGCTTATGACTGCTTTAGGACAGGGCTGCTTTTTTTCTTGCTTTTTTTTCCCCCCAGGTTTAAAACAAATCACAAGATATTCTCGTGCTTTATTTGAGATTAACATTATCAGTCACGATTCATATTTTAACCATTGTGATATGATTCTTAAAAGTAACTCGAGTTCTCACTTACCAAGGTCTTGAAGCTAATAATCAAGCTATTGAAATTAAACTTGATCATCTTGTTCTTTTGACACAGTATTGATCTTGATCATCTTGTTCTTTTGACACAGTATTGATCTTGATCATCTTGTTCTTTTGACACAGTATTGATACCTGTAATTATCGAGTCTTACATTCCTAGTATCAAAACATTTTTCACGCACACAATTTCTATTCTGCCTTCTCTTGTAAATGTGGTCAGTTTAAAACTAAACCAAAAAAAGGTTTTGGGGAAGTTTAAGTTAATTTTAATTAACCTAACTAGACCAGAGAAGTTTATTTATCTATAAATAATGCAGCATTTAGGAAATAGTCACGTTTTAAATGTGTTTATAATATATCTTTGTTTTTTATTTTATACGGGATTCTTTTAACGCTAAGAACAGAAATTTTGAAAGCCATTGGAGGCAGCCCTGTTTCATGGCTCCATCTATGGGACGATATCAAATCTACACATAGGTACTAGTCATCAGCAATGTTCCTCCTAAACATGGCATTAGATTTATTGTTGCATGATGACCTGTCCATTTAAAAATATATATTTGGCAGATAGATTGTATTGAGCATCTTTATGTGATAGTTGAAATAAAATATGTAGTACATGATGATTATTTAACACAATCATTATTAAAACACTTAATAATGTGCGTCTACTATCAAATAACATAATTCAGTAATTGCATCTTGCTCAAAATATATTTTTGTGCGCTCTTTACAATTATTAATAAGTAAATAATATTTTTATACATGCACAAGTCACAAGAAAATACAACCAAAATAAAATATATTTAATAGAAGTGTTTGAAGCTTCTAAACTTTGACATGGCTTCACACACCCCTTATATGTAATATCTCAGAGACAATGAGATATTAATAATGAGGAGTTATCGACGGAAACTCCTAGAGTTCAGTTCATTCAGACTAACAACCTTTGGGTCTAGCTACGACCTCAGCGCGAGAGAATGTTGCAGTTTCATGAAAGCTCGTAGTACTGGAAGTTGATGTCATTAGCGAAGATGGCATCAGCATCTTCAATATTGAGCCCCAGCGAGACCGGGTTAAGATCTGTGATGATGTAGGGGGCCTCGAGATGGTCTGAAGTCGTGGATAGTCCTGATTCTTCCACCACTACCTCCTTGGATACTGGGTTCAGGAAGTCTGGCAACATGGCAAAAACACTGGTCACATTGGCTAGTTCATAGAGCTGATATACATTGCGGCCTGATTCATCTTATGATTAGTTCCAAAACTACAACCTCACTTTGAATATTCGTCTGCTTCAACTTTTGAAAGTGAAATTTCAGATTCAACCATGTAAAGTTTCGCCAATTAAAATATTTAAAGTTAAAACACGTTTATGTTTTTATTTTTTCATTCTCTGCATTTATTTTCATCACAAATTAGTGTTCTCATAAAGAAAATTAAAAAAATTAAATTTTGTGATAACTTAAATTTATCATTTTCAGATTAAATATATTAATTACATTTAAAATAATAGTATTTTGTAAAGGATATTTAATCAGTAAACCTGTGAGAAAGTTTCGCGCATTCAACTTTCCTCTCCCCCTGCCTGAAAGAATTATTTAGTCTTTTGTTGGGTTGTTGATATTAAATACTCAGAGAAGTGTGTACACAAAATAAAAAAGAATTTATTTTCGGTAATTGATACAAAAATATTGTTAGATTTTTCTTTAAACTTCAATTTTAAATAAACAATGTGTTTTAACATAAACTGAGTATTCTATGTCAGAAGTCGGTAAAAAATCCTCTGTATTAGTTGAGAAAAATGGATGTTGACAACAGAAATAATGTTTAGGATACCTACATTTACATTGTTATCTCTATATTTTTTTTATCCAATATTAAACATTTTTGAAATAATCAAACTTTGATTCAACTACATGAATATCTCATATTACTCGAATTGAAAAAGTGGTCTTTTAATGCCCTTATTGTTAATTAATGTTTTATAAATAATCCATTTAGAATGATGACATTTAGAAATGTGTCATTAATTATTTTTTTTATTACTTGACTTGCCAGAGATTAATTCCAAAACATTGTTAAATTTGCAAACCAAATGTGTGTAATGTTTGGTGCCACTTGATTGTGTGAATGGTTGCGTTCTCTTATGAAAAGGAACAAAATCCGAGACGTTGTGGCTTATGTACACCCATTGGTCGACAATTATGAAAGTTACTTCACCACAAGATTTAAATCCTAACACTCTCACACTTTCTAGAAAAAATAGAGAGTAAGTTTTAACATTTTATTTAATCCTAAGTTTATTTTTGTAATGATAGGAATTGATGATGACAATATTACATATTTTAAAATGCAGACCTCTTGGCATTTCCAATTTGGTGCCTCTAGAAAGAGTTTGACACTGGGTGATGTTACCTGGGTCAGGGTTGGGGTAGCAGGGATCCATAGGGTATAAGGTCAGGGTTTCAACAGTGCAGTCCTCACCAGTCGCGTCCCTGGAGGGTATGAGGTACTGCACCTCTACATCCTTCTTGACTCCGTTCAGGATCTCCTCTGCGGAGCGTTCCAAACTCATGTCCTGAAACAACATGGCATCTATAGTGAGGCTTGGAGCAACAAGGTGTCTATAGTGAGGCTTGTAAATATGAGCAGCACAATTACCTGTGACGAGTTGAGCAGCAAATGCTCATAACCAGAGTCTTCCTTATCCATGTCCATGCTTTCCTTTACCTCAATGCTGGCGGTGGCCAGCTGAACCTCGTCCAACACTGGAGCTGTGTTTGCCAGATATGAGGTCATTCGCTGGCGTTTTTGCTGCACAAACAAACCGCAGCAGTAAGTTTAATTACTTCCAGCTACTGTTCTTCTTAACAAAATCGGGGTATAGATACTATTATATGAATCAACGTACCAAACCACCTTCGATGGTCGAATAATCCAAGGCGTCATTCTCGCAAGAGACGATTGCCGAGGAAGGGGAGATCGAGATTCGAGTCCCTGTCCGATGGGTTTTCCCTGCAAATTCGTGTACATTTCCCCGTCCTATGCCCATTGGTGTAATCGGTACATAATAGTACAACCCGAACGAGTAACTAGAGACACTTATTAATAAAAACTTGACAAACCATGGCGACGTAGGAGTTCTCGTCGTCCTTTTTGGCCACTCTCCACAAGTGCCCCGCTCCCTGGGCCACTTTTCCTCCTTTCCGGAAGTACGGGTTGATGGACAAGTTGTGACGCACCGAGTTCTTCCAGCGGTCGTCCGTTGCCTTGTAGTAGGGGAAGTGCTGACTGCAACATTAGATGTGTGTGACTCCCCTTCATGACAGTCTCAATGTTCTACTCACATTCTCTATGGGGCCCACAGCAGTTTTCTCCAACTTGGGGGCCGCCATGCTTGCTGAGGTTTTAGATTTATACTTACTTTTTTTTAAGGGATCATAATATTTATTGGAAGGGCTAGAATACAAATATAAATAAAATTATAAAAACTATAAGGTTAACCTTAGGTTCCTTTTGAATACTAAACTCTGACAGTTGCTTGGCTGACTTAACCTACTGTAGCATTCTCGTGTTTGGGCGAGTGGCGGAGCTTTAAACTTATAAAATACCCATCGGGCTTTTCTCTTTTGTAATATCTTAGTAGTGTTCATATAGTCACCAAACAATTTGTGATAACTAAAACTTGGGTGGGCAGTGAGCTTAGTGTCATACTTGTTTAGTTTGTCTTTGAGAGGGAGGTCGGGATTAAATCCTAGCCAGGCTGACTGAGGATGGTTTTATCCAAGTGGTTTTCCGGTGGACCCCGCAGGAGCCTGGAAACCACTGGCATAACTTCACAGGAACTTATTTTGTATTAGTTCAAAATGGTAACTTATTTGGATTATTTCTTACAACTTTCTTAAAGATCTATAATAATATTAATTAAAAATTACTAAAGACCCGAGTTTATGGTTGAACGGTCAAAGCAGTCGTTCTCGCAATAGATGGGGAGATTGAGATTTGACTCCCAGCCCTAAATGACTCTCCACGCAAATGTAGGTACACTTCCTCTAAATTCAACCTTCCTCATCCTTAAAAAAAATAGCATAATTAGTACATATGCTTACAATTTTTACAGATAGTAAGACATGGTGGCAAAAAAAATGTATTAATGTCAAACATTCTCAAGCTGTATATTCTTATTTTGAGACATAAAAAAGACAAATTTTGTGACCATGAAACTTTGTTTTAAATATTGCTCTTGTTGATTCTATTGATGTAGGAAAATAATTTTTAAAGTAATGTCATATGATAAGCCCACCATGGAACTCAATAAATAAATGAAATGGAGCAGGAGAAAAAAACTGTATCTATCGTAAGTGGTAAATATTTGTCTTCTAAAGAGTAATGATAATGAGCACATTTAAATAAGGAATACAAACCATTAATAAAGCAGAAACTTGGTTATTGAATGTAAAAACTAATTTGAACTAACATGGCTGATGTTGATGTGCCGTTGTACAAAAATATGTGAGAATATACCGGGAAAGAGAATAAGAAATAAAAAGAAAGGAAAGTGGAGAGAGGAACAGACAGAAGTCTACAATAGACTTAGTCTTTGTCAATCGACGGCGGATGGAAAGACTGGGTAATGGTATTTATGGATGTGGTGGGTACAAATAAAATTTGGAAAGTGATGGGGGAGGTCAAAGTGGAAACAAGAGTGGTAATAAAGAGTGAATAGAGTATGTATGAGGATAATAATAGTGATGTTAAGACGGAGTGGTTCCAAATATAATATAGACTGAAGCAGGGGAGTGCCCTCTCACCAAGTTACTATTTGTATTGGTTATGAGTAAAGTGTCAGGAAAACTCGGGGAGGAAAGAATGAAGGCCATGATGTTTGCTGATGACTTGATGGTACGGGGGGAGAAGGAAGAGGAAGTACAGGAACAGGAATGGGATGAAACTTAGGATGGCAAAGTGTGAAGAGAGAGGGTGATGACAAGGAAGAGGAGAAGGCCTAGTTGAGCTATCAAGTTAGATGGAGTAGAGCTGAGAAAGGTACAGAGTAAAATACCTGGAGAGCATTACTAAGATAAAGAATAAAGAGTGGAAATAAAGAGGATCCAATGAGAAAAGGGTGTCAGGGGGAGTTGTTATATAAGTTATTCATACACTCGGTATGGAGAAGAGAAGTGCCCTTGAAGTGTAAGGAAGTGCTTGCTGTATAGAGTGTACTTTGTACCGTCACATATGCGGCAGAAACATGGACAATGAATGTAAGAGAGACAAGGAGAGCGTGTTAGCTGTCACCAGGAGAAAAGAGGAGAGCATGTTAGCTGTCACAAGGAGAAACAGGACCAGTATTGTTAAACACCAATAATTTAAATATCAGTATCGTTGGAACACTAATAACGAAAGGGCCAGTATTGTTGGAACACTAATAATGAAAGGTCCAGTATTGTTGGAACACTAATAATATAAGGGCCAGTATTGTTGGAACACCAATAATGAAAGGGCCAGTTGCCATGGAGACCTGGGTCCAACTCCACACCAGTCAGTAGGTCCATGTTGTAGAGCTGTCATGCATGACTGGGCTCCCACCTGCCTCTGTCCGGGCTGATAACACCACCCTCATGTTCTGCAGCTGGTACTGGTTGAACACTTAACCTAGGACAGCAACTAGCCTCACTTGGAAGGAAATATTGATCAGCCCGTGTGGGGTCGCCCGTACCAAGACGTGTCAGGACCAAGTTCGTGCCAGTCTAGTCCCGGCACCTGCTATCGACCCGGGACTACTCCGTGGAACATTTAGCGTCGTCTTGAAACACTTGGAGGAGGAGTTATCGGAAATATTTGATTCGGATCATATATTAAAGCCTTCTATTAAAACCTTTCACTAGACATGTAAATAGCTAGCTCTATCTTTATTAAATCCTTCCACTAGACGTGTAAATAGCTAGCTCTATCTTTATTAAATCCTTCCACTAGACGTGTAAATAGCTAGCTCTATCTTTATTAAATCCTTCCACTAGACGTGTAAATAGCTAGCTCTATCTTTA
>CABFVZ010000352.1:112599-127129 GCA_902151445.1 Timema monikensis
CAGTACACCAGAAAAGGATTCGAACCCCGCTCTCTCTGTCATGGGCAGGGCAGTGACGTAGCGGGTAGTATGTGTTGAGCTCACTATATCCAGTGGTAGATCTCGGACACCGTCAACTCGCCTCGTTCCTGCAACGCCTGCTCAATCAGTTCCGTGTATGTGAATGGAGGTTTCTTGTTGGATGGCTGCTGCTGTGGGTGCTCCTCAGGGTGCTCCTGGATATAGTTAACTTCCACCTCTTTGTAAGACGAGCGTTTCTTGAGACCACTCGGGCACTCGTCTGTTGGACAACACCAAGCCAACTCTTTACTAAGACAATATGTATTTCCCATCTAGGTTACATGAATCCGTGGCCAACTATCTTGTCCAACTATCCCATCTAGATTACATGAGTCCATGACCACCACAGGTATCTTGTCCAACTATCCCATCTAAGTTACATGAATCCGTGGCCAACTATCTTGTCCAACTATCCCATCTAGGTTACATGAGTCCGTGACCAACTATCTTGTCCAACTATCCCATCTAGGTTACATGAGTCCGTGGCCAACTATCTTGTCCAACTATCCCATCTAGGTTACATGAGTCCGTGGCCAACGATCTTGTCCAACTATCCCATCTAGGTTACATGAGTCCGTGACCAACTATCTTGTCCAACTATCACCCGGAGCTAATATAAGTTGTTATAACTCCTGTTCACTGGCCTCCTAGCCTCCTGGAGCTAATATGAGTTGTTATAACTCCTGTTCACTTGCCTCCTAGCCTCCTGGAGATAATATGAGTTGTTATAACTCCTGTCCACTTGCCTCCTAGCCTCCTGGAGATAATATGAGTTGTTATAACTCCTGTCCACTGGCCTCCTAGCCTCCTGGAGATAATATGAGTTGTTATAACTCCTGTCCACTGGCCTCCTAGCCTCCTGGAGATAATATGAGTTATTATAACTCCTGTCCACTAGCTTCTAGCTCCCTGCTGATAATTTAACGTTTTTTTGTCGTATAGTTAGAGTTAATCTCCCGCTCTTACGACTGATAAATGTTTAGGAGGCGACTCTGTAATGTGCATTGGGATATACGGGTATTATATGCTCCTTGTAGAGATACCAGCAGTTATCCGAGGGGCCTATCTTGCACGGCGTCACTCGACCGTAAACTAGGGGCAGGCAGGGCAAGCTATTGAAACAATTATGCTGGTTTGGGAAAGCCGGTATCAAGCCTGGCTTTGACTTTGAAGTCCTGAACTTGAACCCGACCGGCTGCACAAGGACGTTTGTACACAATGCTGTTTTCCACCGCGCCTGGCCCCTCTATTTAAATAGTATATGTTACCATAACTTTAAGTCCTCATTACCCAAAACTACAAAAAATTTAAAATAAAGTTGTAAATATTTTACAACATGGACTAGCTCTACTTGTGGTAAATCAAGATGGATTTCCTGACCTTAGCATACCGTATTAAATAAAAGTAGGTGACCTGGCGGTCTAGGGGTAAGGTGTCGGACTTCTGTGCTGGGGTCCGGGGTTAAATCCTCGGTCCCGGCACAAATTTATCTGATTACCAAACCCTTCCTTCACCTCTGACAAGACATCTTGTGAATGTGTGGAATGCCAGGCCTCCACCGTGGTTCGGATTCCACGTTGAACTGTAGGTCCTCCATTTCATCTCACAATCACCCTACCATTACACATTAGCGTAAGTGCGTATAACCCGAACGGGTAGTAAGACGCGTTGCTAATAATAATAATAATAATAATAATAATAATAATAACTAAAAGTAATGGTATCCATTAATATACACAAACAATTATTTTAAATTAAGTATGCAAGATCTAACTCACCTTCAACGTAAGTAGGGCTAGCTTCACAGCCACCGTCTTGTAAAAGTCCGTGGAATAATGAGTCAACTTTAAAGTCCAGAAGCCACGACAGGTTCTTGGGGTCATCGCTGCATTTGTCCGAATCTTCCAATTCTTCTGTGAAATCACTTCCTTGTAATGAAATGGCAGAGTCGTCACTGTAGTTTTCAGAAAACTGTTTTCTTTCACAATCTTCATTCCATGACGAACTATCGTCTAAATTGACGGTGTGCATTTCTGCGATTACCGACGGAATCTTCTGGCTAGTATCCCACTTTCCGTTCACCACGATAATTTCCAATGTTTTGCGACCACTACTTAATTTTTGTAATTTATTTCCACAGTTATTTTTATCGGAGCACAATCGTTTTAAGTTGGAGCTCTCGAACTTTGTGTTATTATAGCTCCTCTCAAAAATAAGTTTATTATTATTATTATTTTCCGATACAGATTTTTCCAAATTAACGTCCATAGGTTTTATTAATATTAAATCCCTATCCGTGCACTTATACAAATCAGGGCCGATCATTTCTTAATATATAACACGATTACAGTACTTACACCATGTTGTAGTATTGAGGATAATAATTATCCATGCTATTGTTGCTAAACTTATAAAAAAATGTCACATGCAGCTTGTAACCCTAACATATGAAATACTTCGGTAAAACGATATTATTAATATGTTTATAATTTTAAGACTAAGTAAATTATAATTATATTATACAATCTCCTAAATTAGGTATAACCAAACAACTGGTGTCCGTCTTTGTTCGATGATACAAGTTGAATGAGGTGCGCAAACTTCAAAGAACGCACTGTCAGGAAGAGAATGGGAAAGAATGAAGCTAAAATAGACAAGGACAGAAGAGTTTGACGCCACCATATTGTGCTTGGAGTAAAATTATTGCTCATTTTGTTTCTCTATTAAGTTTGTATGATGATTAAATTTAATTGCAATGTTTTTATCAAATAAGTTTTATAATTTTTTTCAACAACAAAATGTTGAAAAGAAATGAAGGATCACCGTTTCACAAATTTAAACTAAATACGTTAATGTTAGAAGTTGAATTAATCTGGAAATTATATGTACCGACATAATTCGTTTACCCATTAAAGATAACAAGCTACTCAATGTGGCGTAGCTTATATAGGAACAAATCTGTTGGATATCACTCAACTTATTTTTAACATTCTCAAAATATTTCTAATCCATATTCTACAAAAATATATTTTTAAATCTTAAAGATGAAATATAACCTTTACAAAATTAAGAAGATATAAATTAATTCACACATCTTGCTTCGAGTACCGTACGATACGAAACCGATTTTAGAAAAATATTTGATAATATTTATCATTGTATGGTATTGTCAAATATTTCTAAATTCGGAACTTCAAACCGTACCTTATTATTAATTCACTCTTACTTATTTGAAAGAAGACAATATATTTAATTTGAAATAGTAAAATATATTATGAATTTACAGTTAAATCCTGTTATTCTTCTACCTTAAACTATGAATGAAGAATGAGTTCGAACATGTGACGAATCCTGAATAGCTCAGTGGTAGAACATTGGTGCACTAAGTCAAAGAGCACGGGTTTGATTTCTGGGTCTTTTTTTCAAAATCTACGAATGTAATATTTAATGCGGCTGTATCCGTACTAAAGATCATTTCGACATTCCAAACTTCGCTAATAATGTATAAATAATTATACAAGCCTATGCTTTCACCAAAATGTATAGTGGCACCAACTTTAAACACTCATCATTAAAGAGCTTAAAGAAAAGGCTAGGAAGAATACAAAATATATTTAAGTATAAAGGGAAAGAAGTTTTTTTTTCTCTACTACCATATCTTATACTCTTATACTTAGATGCTGGTGCGGAATAAACAGTGAGCTTATTTTGTGTCTCTATAAAGTTTGTTTTCTAATAGTATTAAAAGTTAAAACTCTACTATTCTACCATATATATTGTGTCTCACTCTGACCAGGAAGACTGGAAATTAGTATCCATAGCAAATTTTGAAAATTGGATACCTCTAGAAAAGTGCTTTTCAAACTGGGGGTACGAACTTTATTGGTCCGAGCAACTCTCAATAGAAGATTGGCAAAATTACAAAATAACTAAACGGGACACGGAATTATCGAGGTAACTGAGGGAAATTGGATTCATTGTGGTAGCTTGTAATTTTTGTTTTAAATTGTTTGTAGTGAGTTGTGTATTGTTTTAATTTTTCTTAGTTAGTCGATAGCCTCGATTCGATTATCGCAATGCTGGTATCACGTGACTGGCATTAAACGATTTTTAGGTTCGAGATTTGTGGCATTGGTTAGAGAAGTAAAATAAATGACTGTGATCTTGAAAATTCATAGTGCAACAAATGCAAGGAATTTTATCTATTGAAACATAAGCTTTTTATTTGTTCGGGAAGTGAATATTAATATTGTATTCAATATTCTAAATCCAACATTTACTTAATGATAAATAAGTATGGATGTTGACAACGATGTAGATCAAACTCTACTGCAGCAATTCAGCTGTTTGGGTACAACAGATAGAGATGAGTTAATTAAGCAATTGCAGATTTTGGTTGGAAATAACCTAAATGAAACTGCAGCATCATTCTTTTTAGAAATGAATAATTGGTAGGTTTCTCATTGACTGGTCATTACAGATGTAACCGATAAGAAAAATAGCAAGGTTAACTACATCCTAAGTTATATCATAACCTGATTCATTTTGAGGGTCCATTCCTAATAAATAACTTTGAGCACTAACACAATGTGACACAGGATAGTATCAAAACTAATATTCATTCGAATTTCTCGGATTATAATCGACTGGAACTTCAAAGCTGTATACAAGACCTATGTATTTTATTAACAAAATTATTTTGTTGTAAAGTAAAAGCTATAGCCCATAAAACTTCATTTCTTCCAAATATACTCTAATGCAAGTGTTGAGCATATTGCTTTTAATTGTTGACTAGTCTAATTCTATTATAAGTAGGTAACTTAGTAGTTTAGTGAACATAATCTAAAACTGCTGTGGTAATTATCTCTTCATAAATCTTAGGAGATTAACTTTTTTTAATACCTGTCAATGTATTAAATGGGTGTTCTGAGGATGATCCAAAAGAGTTGTTTGTGCTAGTGGTACCACAGCAGTCTTTGTTGGGGTCTAGTACGCTTTTAGTACTGTCAGAAACATGTTTATTTGTACCGTAAGATAGCACTACCAACATGCATTATATCCACAAACAAGATTTAGGATGCCCTAGTAATCATATATTGTTAGCTATTTATAACTGGTTTGTGCGCTAAAATACTTAAACCTCTACACCATTTTGGCTCTATTCCATTTCTGTTTTTAGGCTTTGTTTGTTTAAAGAACAGGCATACAAACACAGTAGGTTAGAACCTCAGCTATCTAAAATAAAGAGAGTGATATTGTATGGTTTGTAAATTTGTTGGGGTGCTAAAAATACATGATTATTTAGAAAATCATTTAATATAACAACATTGATTGAAAATGTAGGCTACATGCAATATGCCAAAAACATGTACCGGTAATACAGATTTTTTTTTTACTAAAACAAAATTGATATCTTAGTTTGAACTTAAATAGAGTTCTCCATTTAATCTGACATAGATACAGTAGCCCCGTGGCTTCTTTGGTGCTGGCTGACTTCTGACAGTCAACATTTAGGTATATACCTAAATGTTGACTGTCAGAAGTGACAGCTGCTAAACACATGTTTTTGCAGATCATCTGGTTCTGTGTAGGGATACATAATTTGGTCTGATAACTTTTCAAACCTGTCACCTGTCAGTCAGCACCAAAGAAGCCATGGAGCTACTGTACATACTGTAAATACTTAACACCATCTCTACTAAAAAAAACAAGTGTTTTGGTTAGGCTTGAGTTAACTGAAACATACAAACCATTAGTTTTAAAATTATGTCCCAGTTTTTGATCTGTTGATTGAGAATAATAATTTGTTTTGAAAATGTTACATTATAAACAAAACATGTGTATGACATTCACTATAAGTGGACTAGACCCACTGTGTGGAAGATGCGGACCCAGGATTTCCGCGAGGGGGCAGGAGGGTGCAAGATGGACCGGGCTGGGGGAGGCACTGATTGACATGCAATACAACTGGCTACTGAGATATTACTACTGTAGTTGTGACTATAACATAGATTTAATTATTATTGTTTATACTAACTAAAAAGTCTTGAGGGTGGGGGAAGGATGACAATATAGAAGTATTGTTTGTTTGATTGAGTATGTGAATATTATGTACCAAAAAGGATAAAGGTGTCCTCTATAGTGAGTTAAAAATTCTGATACCTTATCACTTGATTCTTTGCTAAGAACCCAAGAGGATAACAATATAGAATAAGAGCTTAGTTTGCATAGTGCCTGTGCTATGGCATATTATTTCTAGACAAGTGAGGAGGAAAGTAATCTCTTTCAATACTCGAAAGCTCAAATGTTTCATTTATTTGGAATAGTTTCTCAAGTTTTTTCTAGACCTATATACATGTCATTATTTGCTTAAATTTGTCACGAAAGTTCCTTCTTTTGCAGGTGTTAGAGGGCTTGTGATGGGTCGAGAAAAATCGTGTATTCACAACCCAGCACAATGAAACCCACTTTAGGAAATGACAAATGCCCCCCAGCACTGGAATTAATCAAAAGACAGAACACCTATTAGATTTTCAATTAGATTTAATATGAATGAAAGAAATGTAACGTGTTTGAAAGCTTATGGCGTTGACCAGATCCTTATTTTCAGGAACCTACAAGGAGCTGTATGTTCATATTTTGACTTTGAGGCTCCACACAAACTTCCCTCCATGACACTCGTGAGAGACATGACCATTGGTGAGGGAGAGAGTATCCCTCCACGTACCAAGTGAGTATAAGGGTCAGTCACTCATTCCTCCATGTACCAAGTGAGTAGAAGGGTCAGTCACTCATTCCTCCATGTACCAAGTGAGTAGAAGGGTCAGTCACTCATTCCTCCATGTACCAAGTGAGTATAAGGGTCAGTCACTCATTCCTCCGTGTACCAAGTGAGTAGAAGGGTCAGTCACTCATTCCTCCATGTACCAAGTGAGTAGAAGGGTCATTCACTCATTCCTCCACGTACCAAGTGAGTATAAGGGTCAGTCACTCATTCCTCCATGTACCAAGTGAGTATAAGGGTCAGTCACTCATTCCTCCATGTACCAAGTGAGTAGAAGGGTCAGTCACTCAAGTGAATAGAAGGGTCGCACACTCATTTATCCGAATAGATGCGATTGTAATTCCTGCTCTAATAATTTGGGTCTAACACTTTTTATGTTGTCATAGGTTCACAAAAACATGGAGAGTTCAGAACTCTGGGGATGAGGTTTGGCCACACGGTTGTGTTCTGAGGTTCAGTGGTGGGGACCAGCTCTGTCCAGAGGACAGGCTGGCTGTGCTCCCCGTGGGGCCAGGTTGTACCACAGACCTCAGTTTGGAGATGATGAGCCCAGATCAGCCAGGGATCTATGAGAGCAAGTGGAGGATGCTTACCCCTGCAGGCTGTTACTTTGGAGGTGAGACAGATTTTACTAGCAAATAAGTAACATGTATGAAGTGTTTGTTTTACATTTACATCCTGGTAGAACATGTCAGGTCCCGACCAACTAATACATTCAAAGGTCCAGCGACCACTCTACTCTTTTGTTTGTATAAACATCTTAGATTTATTCCTTAAAAACCCATCTCAGTGGCCAAATGGTCTAAGGTGTCAGTCTCTAATGGTGTGAAAAGCTTTGAAAAGTCGAAGGTCAAATCTCCTTCAGCTTCAGCTTCGACATCTGCAATAATCTTCGCCTATTCGAAAAAATTCGAAGGAAGGATAAAACTTCGATAAATTACCAAGCGATTTAATTTTATTTTACCAAATATTACATATTTCAATATTTAATAATTTTATACCCGCTACTAAACAGAATTTTAACACCGACTGTTAATTTAACTACCATAATGTAAGCAAAAATCAAAAGCGTGTAAGCAACTGTTAATATATTATATTCACTATTACCAACATAATTTTGTAAGAAATAAAAATACATAAAGATATAACACCAAAGTCACTGGTAGGAAGCAAAGAAAGCGCTTTAGTTGTGTTATCATCCCCGCTCACGTCTAATGTTTAGTCCTTAATATTCCATCTCTTTGGAATTATTTGTTACAAATTACAAGTACATTTTGTCACAGAAGTTTTTCATAGCTTCTTCGCGTTTTCTTTATTATTCAAAATGGCTGAAACGGAAATAGAATTTAATTTACAATAATTATCATAGAAATGCAGATAAAAAGTCATGAATATGTAAAGTTTGCAAAGCAATATTATCAGCTTCACAATTTAAGTGATATAAAATTTTATTGATAATTTACTAAGCTTATCAGTAAGCCTATGAGTATTAATTATTAATATAGGCCTTCGACTTCGATTTTTCTTTGCAAGTTTCAAGCTTCACATTTAAAAAGTTGCTTTTGCACACCTCTATCGTCCTATTTGTCATGTTAGATTAGCCCGCTAATGACAGGGAGAACATGGTTCAAATCTCGGTCAGGTCTTCTGAGGTTTTTTTTTCATAAATGGTTTCTCACTCTCCTTCCAAGCAAATGTGGGTCAATTACATCTAAAATGCTTCCTTCCTCATCCCTATCCCACTATAATAATTATCATATATGTGTATAACCTGGACAGGTATTCCTTAAATTCAACCTTTCCTCAAATACTTATGTCACACGACTTTAAGCAACCAGAGAATATATAAAATATACAGTTTCTTACTTAACTATTTAATTTTATTTCTAATAACATGGCTGATTGTAACTGATCAAGGTTATTTTGGCCACACTTTAATATTATTTAAAATATTTGATATATTTATATGTTTGGAAGAATCTTTTAATGATGATGTAGTTTTATTACACGAGTGACTGAAAATTGCTTTAATTGACTGGTTGGCACTCCTGTTTCTGAAACAAATGCATTAATTTTGCAATTATTACATTGTGTTTATTGATTAATGTATAACACAAAGATCAGTTTAAATAGTAATTGGAATTGGGACAATTTGTTCACTTTCACAGACTTTAGTGCTTGACGCTTTTTCAATGTGTCCAATTTAAAAAATATATCAAATTATAATACATGCATAACACCCAAACATCTTGTGCATTTAAATAGAAAATTTGGCAATCTTCCTCAACCCTTTCAATGCCGTAAGCAGATCTGTTTGACTCTACTTTCTACAGTTAAGTGTGACATTTACGCTAGTTCTGGCGTTACTTGATAGATAATGTAGGAGTTTAGTATGTAATTAGAACAAGAACCATCTGAAAAACAGCTTCATGTGTAACATATTGGTATTTTTCCTTGGACAACCTTACAACTATGATGAATTAGCGGTGGCTGTCTTAGGGTTCCCATAAAACATGTAACACTGTTGATACGAGAATAGGGGGAACTCTAATGTCTACATAGTTCTACATGGGGAACTCTAATGTCTAGATAGTTCTACATGGGGAACTCTAATATCTACATGGTGCTACATGGGGAGCTCTAATGTCTACATAGTTCTACATGGGGAACTCTAATATCTACATGGTGCTACATGGGGAGCTCTAATGTCTACATAGTTCTACATGGAAGAACTCTAATATCTACATAGTTCTACATGGGGAACTCTAATATCTACATAGTTCTACATGGGGAACTCTAATATCTACATAGTTCTACATGGGGAACTCTAATGTCTAGATAGTTCTACATGGGGAACTCTAATATCTACATAGTTCTACATGGGGAACTCTAATATCTACATAGTTCTACATGGGGAACTCTAATATCTACATAGTTCTACATGGGGAACTCTAATGTCTAGATAGTTCTACATGGGAGAACTCTAATATCTACATGGTGTTATGTAAGGAAGATGGGGTTAAAGGGTAAGAAAGAGTGTTGCATGGTTTATGGATGACCGCTTAGCACATAAAACCTGGCACTGAAAGGGTTAACGTAACCCACAAGAACTCCAAATAATGGTTGTATCATCCAAGTTGAACGTGTGTTGGTAGACGTGATCTGGGTGATTCTGACAGTGGCCGAGGGAGGTACCATGGCCCTCACCCAACAGTTGACTCATCTCAACGAGCTTGGGGCATCGCCTCGTGTTGACGAGACTAACCTAAACCCCTTTGGACATTCAAACAGACCATCTAGTCAATCCTTATTCCAAGTGAGTATATTCACAGTTAGAACTGTCATAACAGCTTAAATTAGTCACACAAATTGAATTAAATTGTGCAAGTAATTTATAAACACAAGGTAACTTTTAAAATTCATAAAATATAATATTTTCCCCCCCTTTTACTTTCATACAAAACATCATGAAATGTTTCCAGCCTTTGGCATGGTCGGAGGGGTGTGAAACGCGCAACACAACTTCCTAAAAGAGAACAGTTTCTTTCCAGCCGTATATTAGTTTGACCCTGTGTTTCAGGATTCTGTCCAGCCGTATATTAGTTTGACCCTGTGTTTCAGGATTCTGTCCAGCAGTATATTAGTTTGACCCTGTGTTTCTTGATTCTGTCCAGCAATATAATAGTTTGACCCTGTGTTTCAGGATTCTGTCCAGCAATATAATAGTTTGACCCTGTGTTTCAGGATTCTGTCCAGCAAACTCCGGACGGCGACACCAACATGATGTGTTAACATTGGATGAAACAGGAAGTGGGAGATTTTGGTGAATGTGAGAGTGAACGGAAGAAGTTTAAAAAAAAAATAGAGAGCATGATATTTTGTGTGATGTGTCGAGAAGGAAACCATCAAACAGGAACTGCATCGCCTCTTACCATTCACTCTAAATTGGATTCAAACATGGCTTCTAGTTTGTCATACATATTGGTTTTCTAAAATAAGAATTTGTCATGAACACTAAAAGTTTTATTGTTCCCATTTTCTCTTTCTCCGGGATTCCATATTTTGTATTTTAACTAAATTAATAATCATTAATGGTGTTTGGCCACGAGATGTATTCAAGGGTTTCTTATGTAGAATCAGACGTCTCCTTAAAAGTTGTGATTGTGTCTGGAAATGTCTTCACTTAACATTTTGCAGCCACAATAAATGTTGAATCTGCATTGTCCCAGCTATTTGGGACTGTCTTTGATTATTGCCTTTGCAAAAGTACATATTTTAAATAAGATTTTTTTTTAAATACTATTTCAGAATTTCTTTAAGAAATAAAATATTATATTAGTCTACACTATTCATAATAATTTAGAATAATACAGCAATATTTAATATATTTACACAATTTTAAGCATAAGTAAATTATCTTTAAAAACTAAGTTTATCCACCTGTTTTTTTTTTTCTAATTTTGTACCCAAAATTAATTTTCTGTCCATTAAAGGCTTATTTGATTTTATGTTTTTATTTATTTTGAAAGAAATAGTCCCTAAAATAATCGATCCAAAGTATCTGTGTGTGTGAATGCTGATGTTTTGATAATGAAGGGTTAATAAATTATATGTATTACTGATACATCATAACACCATTTCCGTGGGCATAGCTTGTTAACCGTCATGAGGAGAAACAAGATTAGGAATGAAGTTATGTGAAGAGTGGGTACATGAGATAGTAGAGGAAGCTAGGATGAGATGGTATGGTCATGTAATGAGGATGTGTTAGCAACATCACAAACTTCGTTTTAAATAAAAGGTTTACTTATACATGTTTTATTGAAAACTTTTAAAGCAAATTAAAATATAATTCACTTCATCACTGGCAACACCACATTCTATTACGAGGATTTAAAAAAAAGAACCATTTTGCAATAAAATTGGTACTAAATATCTTTTGGGTAATTTTGTTTATCTGATTGTGTTGTTATTTAAATAGTTGTCGTATCGTGAGATAGGTTTTTGTAGATCTTCATCATAAAAGTTTGCCGCCAGTAAGGAACTTTTACAGATGCAGGAAATGGTGGTAGTCACTAGGTGCAAGGGGGTGGGTGTTTGATCCAATTGCTGTCAGCTGAAAGATTTGATGAGCAGCAGAGTAGGGCCTCGCATTGTCATGAAGAAGCAACACTGCAGCAAACCGCGGAGTTTAGTGTTGTCAGCGCATATGTATGAAAGAACGAACGTGCAGGACTTCAAAAGATATTCCACACCGGTGATGAAGTGAAAACAATGGTCCAGGAATGACTTTCCTCGCTGGCGGCCGACTTCTATGACAAGGATCTACAAAAACCTATCTCATGATACTACAAATGTTTAAATAACGGGAATTATATTGAAAAGTAGCTAAGGCATGTAGAATCGGATAAAGAAAAGTCACCCAAAAATATTTGATTTCTATTTTATTGTAAATTAGCCCTTACTTAAAAAAATGTATTACTCACAACTTGTGAATGTGGGGAATGCCAGGCCTCCGTGGTTCGGATCCCACGTTAAACTGTAGGTCCTTCATTTCATCTCACAATCACCGCTACCATTACACATTAGCGTATAACCCGAATGGGTAGTAAAACGTGGTGATAATACTTTTAAAAAAACACCCCTTGTTTGTTTTTCTAATAGTTATGTCTTTGTTTAAATTAGGAGGGGTGTTCAGCACACTTACCTTAGTTATACCAGAGTAGAAACAGTTCCGATAATACATTCGATCTTGCAATCTAATAAAGAGCATCTTTACTTGATGAAGCTGTCTGTGACAGTGAACAATTGTCCAAGATGTGTGTGTGTTATCAGTGTTTTATCCAAACAATTTCTACTCCCATATCACTAAGGGTAAGTGCTGGCTACCCCTCCTAATTTAAACCATTACTTAGTTTGGTGCTCTAATCCAAATAACCTTAATGATTAGGTCATGTGGTTAGAATGGAGGACAGAATGCCTAAGAAAGCCTAACAGAACAAATAGAAGGGTAGAATATTTTAATTTATGGCAAATATATTAGTTTTAATCAAAAACAAATCTTTTTGATTCAAGTAAAATTGAGCCACTCAACGTTTTAATGCAGCAAAGTGAGAGACCATCCAGGATTTGTTATGAAAGATGATATGGACTTTGCAAGTTGTTGACCCAAAAAAATATTTCAATTTGTGCAGAAATTTAAGTAAAATTTCTCAGTTGATGTTTTCTCAAGTGTTCCATTGGCAGTGCCTTTAATATTGGTGAAGACAGGGCTGCATGACTTGGCTCCATTCTTTGAGAACAATTTACTGGACCTCTTAAAATCATGTAACGACTTTAACTTTCTCCAAGAAGCAGCCTGTGATCCATTCCTGAAGCGTAAACTAACTTTCTGCAAGACAGATGAATGTCAGCCTCCACTTTTTAATAGTTAGATATATATTATTACTTTTCCATCATTTTCCCTGAACTGATTGGCAAGACGTCTGCTTTCTTATTCTTCCATGAGAGGTGAGGCAATGTCGGCAGTAGAGGAAGAAGCCGAAATAAATGTATTTAAACTAATATTTCTCACATGTATAGTACTGTAAAATTATAATAGAAATTTTGTGAGAAGTTGGTGAGGAAACTTAAGAAAAAAGTCAGAGATAATTTTTTTACAAATACTTTAGGAACCCTGCCATCTGGACTCGTCACAATGAAAGGGGTCGGTCAAATTGTGAACATTAATACCACATTACTTGAAAATAAGACCCCAATGCATATTAGACTAATTTATGAAGAGAGCACAAATAAATAAAAATATATATATATATATGTATATATATATATATAGAGAGAGAGAGTGTGTCTTGCATATTGTACCAAACTTCACTTTTAAAGAAAACATTGTTATATTTTATTATATTTTACAACACCAGGCGAGGGACTGAGGAAATAAAAGGTTTCTTTGTTAGAAGATTTTAAAGTTTAGTAATTATTACTTACATCTGCATCCCCTGGAAGGTTGAACACCGACCGGCGCGTCATACCCTTCCCTCTAAGGTTGTCTTTAGCCGTATCTGGTAGCGACCAAATAAGTTGTACGCTACCATGCCTACCAATAAACAAACATACACGCTTTTCCCCATCTCTTAAACTAGATGTTCTCGCATTAGTTAAAAAATAAAATGTACAACGCTACTTTTTTGTTTATTTTATATGCAGATATTGAAATTCAAATTATGACTGAAGTACAGTAGACTCATGTAGGTTACAGAAAATGATTGTGTAGTAGTTATAAAATAGTCTAAAATAAATTGTATATTTAAAGTCTTTTATGCTTTGATTTCCTACTCATTTATGATATACTAGCAGCAGTACCCCGACGTTACCCCATAAAAATTCCAGTTTTTATGTTCATTATTATTATTGTTATTATTAGCACCGCGTCTTACTACCCGTTCGGGTTATACGCACTTACGCTAATGTGTAATGGTAGGGTGATTGTGAGATGAAATGAAGGACCTACAGTTTAACGTGGAATCCGAACCACGGTGGTGGCCTGGCATTCCCCACATTCACAAGATGTCTTGTCAGAGGTGAAGGAAGGGTTTGGTAATCAGATAAATCTGTGCCGGGACCGAGGATTGAACCCCGGCCGCCAGCACAGAAGTCTGACACCTTACCCCTAGACCACCAGGTCAC
>CABFVZ010000352.1:127244-138756 GCA_902151445.1 Timema monikensis
AAAAAAAAAAAAAAAAAGGGGGGGGGGCTTTATATGGGAGTATATATGGTGATTCATAATTTGTAACAAATGTTGAAATATTAGCTACACAGCCATTTGCATGTCAATCTTGGGGTGTGGGTTGTAATCCTGGAGGTTAAAGTCCTCCAGACGAAAGTCTCCTATGTCACTCACAGTCCTCACGATGTCGAGGGTGGGGAAGGGGCGAGGTTTCCGCAGGATCTGTTCGGTGAGTGCCGCAACGTGGTTCAGATACACGTGACTGTCTCCCAGCGTGTGGATGAACTCTCCTGGCTGAAAAACACACAGGTCATTAGTTATTGGGATCTTGTTTATAAGAGAAACTGTCTGCCTACAATTAGATGTCGCTATTATAACAAGAAACACTCGTCCCTCTCGGAGATACCTTGAGTCCTGTGACATGGGCCACCATATAGGTCAGCAAAGCGTAGCTGGCAATGTTGAAGGGTACACCGAGTCCCATGTCGGCAGAACGCTGATACAATTGACACGAAAGTTCATCCTCGGCAACATAGAACTGCACCAGACAGTGACAGGGGGGCAGAGCCATCTGGTTCAAGTCCCCGGGGTTCCAAGAGCATAATATGATCCGCCGGTCATTGGGCCGAGTCTTGATGGTGTTTATTATCTCCGCAAGTTGATCTATCCCTTGCCCGGAATAATCTTGAAACATGTCCTGGTACTTGGCCCCATAGTGACGCCACTGGAACCCGTACACCGGTCCTAGGTCACCTGAAGATCAATATGAGTTGTGATGATAATAAATATAGCTTTGTATCTCTGAGTGTGAGTGAAGATAGAGAGAACAGGTATGGTATCATAGAACGGTCACTCACCCTCCTGCCGATGAGTGAAGCCGAGAGAGTCCAAGTATTGCCGTGAGCTGTTCCCGTCCCAGATGTGAATCGACTTCGCTTGCAGTTCTCGAGCATTGGTACTTCCCTTGATGAACCAGAGCAGCTCTTCCACTACTGCTCGCCAGAAAACTCTCTTGGTGGTGAGCAGCGGGAATATACCTATATAAAACATTTATGTTTCTCTTGTAATGTTGGCGAGTTTTGTTGGAATTGTATAACAATATAACTATATTTATTTGAGGTATTTAACATGAACTTCCTGAGCTGACTGATTAGATCAGCACACGAGAATGTCTGTGAGTGAGAGCGACATAGTCTAATAATTTTGCTGATAAAGGTATTTTCCCATATCTTCGAAGGTTCTGTAACAAGCAATTATCTAGATGGGACCAATGGCCATACTTCCTCTCCAAATAAAGTTGTAGTACAGAATTTTATCTGTTGACCCCGGCTGGGTTTGAACCCACTAACCTCAAGACCACAGAGGTCGACTCAGGACTCTATAAATATTGTTATAATTCTATATGCCATATTTTTGGGTTAGTAGTATGAATAATGAAGAGATAACTACCCCGTGAAGAGGGCTGACATTTTAAAATAGTAGCCCCTGTGCACAAACATGTGCACCTCTAAGCTGGAATTTTAAATTTTTGATTAGATTTTTTGTATATTATAGAAGAAATAATATAAAGATTTTTTTTCTGTCTTTTTGAAGCAAAGAGAAGCATTGCCCGAGGTAGCTACACATTGTGTGATTACTCCAGGTACTTCTGCCAGTTTATAAATATAGGCTAGTGATAGAAAATAGAAAAGTGTCATTTGTGCGACAGTTTGTCTCCTATAACTGTAGAATATAGTTTGTAATACATCTATATTTGTATTAAGAATTTCTGCATAAGCAAACAATTTGTGATCGACTATCAGACTTAGGGTGCGTGCATGCCAAGCAGCTCACTCTCCGCACTTCCCCAGAAACAAACTGGTATTTTTGAGAAGGGTTGTGTGATGTGCGCGGTGCTCTGATTGGTTGGTTTCAAAGTCAGAGCAAACTTTCAGTGTAGTTCGGTGCACTTTTATTTTATCTTTGATCAATTCAACTTTTACTTCGACTTTTGTCCTGCTCGGGTTTTCTACAGACTGATTGTATTTTAGGAAGAATATGAATGACATAAAAGACTAACTAATAAATAATAGCATCGTATTTCGAAGTACTCCGTAATCTGGGACAAGAGGCGTAGAAATTTTGCCACTGCTGACATGTCATTACTTTTAGCACTACTGCTGTAAAATATATCTTTTTGTTTCAATAAAGGGTGACCTGGCGGTGTCGAACTTCTGTGCTAGGGGTCCGGGGTTCAATCCTCGGTCCCTGCACAGATTTATCTGATTGCCAAACCCTTCCTTCACCTCTGACAAGACGTGTATTAATCACAAACTTGTGAATGTGGGGAATGCCAGGCCTCCACCGTGGTTCGGATCCCACGTTAAGTTATAGATCCTCCATTTCATCTCACAATCACCCTACCATTACACATTGGTGTAAGTGCGTATAACCCGAACGGTTGTAGGACGCGGTGCTAATAATGTTTTAATAAATATTTTAAAATCAAAATTAAAATATTTGTATTAAAGTGTTTTAAATTATAAAATAAAAGGGTGTTTAAGAAACAATGCACTATGAATTCTCCGAGCAGGTTTGTTTTCTCTGGCTGGGTACGAACTGTGATGAGCGTTCTGCTCAGTATGCAGAGGCTGTTCCATGAGTGATGAGCGCACTGCTCTGCATGCACACGTCCTTAATGTTGGTTACGTATAACTCTCATATATTCAACTAATTCTCACTTCCTTTCTATGAGACAAGGGGTCAAGAAAGTTTATGGTCACTTTAACAACTCAACTGTCTAAATGTATAAGAGGCCGTGAATCTGATAGTGTTGTGCCTATTGTGTGATAAACATCATCTTTTAGGTTTATAGTTTAAAAAAATCAGGGCCATCCTTAGGAGTGTGCAAATAGTCTAGCTGCACAGAGCCCAGCGCTTGTTTAGGTGACAGAGGGAAAATAAGGTTGGTGTGGGAAATGTTTTTGTTCGTGCTCATGTAGTTAGTTATGTTACATGCATATAAGCAATTTAGTAAATATTATTAAAAACATAATAACACAATGTGATTACTAAACGAGTGAAGCGAGTTATCTGTTTTAACTCCAGTAATTTGAATTTGTTTGTGGATATGTTTCCCGATAACTTATTAATATATTCACTGATTCAATTCAAACTTGACACAGTTGCTCTTTGTACCTTCAGACGTTTATTAGAGAATAAAATCTAACCTAGAGTTGGGAAGAAATCAACGCTTATATGTATAAAAACACAGCTTCTAGCATTCATTATTACATGTATTTGTCTTTTAGAGTATTTCCTGATGCTTCATACAGCTAAAATTGGGTATATGGGTGCAAACTACTGTAATAACAATAAACAAATAAAGTTGTTTAGCTATGTTTTGGGAGTAACGGGTTGATGAAGCAAATAGCTTGGGGCCCCGAAAACAAAATTTGTCTAGCGCCCAAATGATAAAGGCGACCCTGAAAAAAAAAATCAAGCAAGCCTAGCCTAACATTCCAAGTTTTTGAAAATAAAATTACAACCCATTTTTGGGCGGATTAATACATTTTTCCATGCAATGTTGTCATGTGAGACAATTATCCAACCAACTATTCAATCTATTTTTATGACTGACGCTTTTGTTTTTTTTATGAAATTAATTACATTGCAAGGTAAGTTTTTATTGTGAAACAGTATTTACTCAAAAGTAACCATAAATGTTTTCTACCTTGAGATAAGTTGATAAACTCACCGTCCCTGAGGGAGTATCTCATCTGTGCTCCAAACAGAGACAAGGTTCCCACGCCCGTCCTGTCTTCTCTACGGGATCCTCGCGTCAGGATCTGTCGAATATGGTTCAGGTACTGTTCTTCATCGTGGAGAGCTACGTCGCTGTCCTTCTGTTGATTAAGGGGTGTGTTCTCCCTTACGTCACCAGGGATTGGTGTGAAACTCATTTGTCCAACTGAATGAAAACACACTTAACCGTTTCTTAAAATATACACCTTACCTAGCAAAACTTCGCTGGCACGACGTTCTTATTACAGCTTCAAATTCCAATCACTTATAATTAGCCTAATTACCTAAAGAATACCAAACTTTAAAATTAATCTAATAAAGATTGATAACTAGGCTATAGATATATTTTTTCTACCGACGGTTAAATCAAAATTAATTCATCCCAAGGTCACTGAAAATGTTTTAAATTCTCGAAATTAAAATATAATCATAACGATTTCCACATATCACATATTATACAATAAGAATTTTGCCGCGAAAATAACAGTACAGCCAATAGTATGTACAAAATGTAACTTATTATTATTTAAATAAAGATCATTAAGACGTGAGCGATCTTTCATCTAGTTTGTATCATGGTTTGACTATCTGGAGAAATATAAAGATCACTTAAGTTGGCTCCCTCACCTCATTAAAATGTAAATACACCACCGTATTGCACTTATTTTACACCATCTTGCACCCAAGTATTACGTTTTTCACCCTAGCCCCAGATAAGACTGTTTATGTTTGGGGGGGGGGGGGGGCAAGTNCCCCTCCCAATCAAAATGTTGACTTTTTTTTATTCCATCTTAAAAGTCCTGTTTTGCACCCAAGTATGGCATTTTGCAACTGAATGATCAGTGGTACTCCAAACAGGTTATATACAATCTACAAAGACTTCATCATTTCCATTTATTTACCGGGGATGTAATCTGGGACCACCACCTGGTTTCGGTGGACCTGAACTGTCCCGGGGCTCAACCCAACTTGTGTGGGTGGTTATTACACCCCTCTCCTATACCCCCGGCGATTGCCATCTGAGGTCCATATGTCCCATAAATGATCCTACTGTTATAAGTATTATTAGTAAAAATAATAAAAATAGTCACTACCACATCAACTGCGCGGCTAAAATTGCCGTAGAATTCAAAAACCCAGCGTACTTTAACCGTGAAACACAACAAGGGTCTAGTATTGTGCTACTTTGAGTGTACGGGGAGCACTCAGACATGGTAGGTTATTAAAATAGTCAAGATATATTCTCGTGTGTGTAAATGAGACACACTTTACACTGGTGATTCACTCTGGATACCGGATTAAACCTTTTCTTGTAGGAGTGGATTTGAGCTAATAAAATTCTCCCCGTGATTGGCCGTCGCACACACAGATCACATGTGGGTCCAAATTTTCTCAATTGGTGACGACTTTCGTCAATTTCGTGCGACTAGATTAAATTAAGTTGTCGCTGGCAGAAAACGGTGTGGTAAATAAACCCTTTACTAAACACATATACTAAATATCCGGCGGTAAAGAAACTGGTGATGGGCATTTTCAACCACCGGTTCCACTCCACGTTCCCGGTAGAATGGGGCAAGGGGTTTTTGGATAGTGGTGAACGGGGGTGGATAGTTATCAAACGACCGGGTAGCTCCCACGACCTTGACCAAGCTTCGCGGATGTCTTTTAGAGATGGCAGCAGCGTCTAGGCCCAGATATAGAGGTGTTTTTCCAAGCAACAAGTTATGCAGTTATTCAAGTCCCTTCCAAGGTATTTTAACATTACAAACAAAATGGCGGTTCTCATTTTTCTGTTAAAATGACGGGAAGAGGGTATTTTAAATAAACAGAAATTTCCAATATGGATTATATCTTCCTAGTTCCTAGAGATATAAAATAACTTAACGCTTAAAAAATGTATGATTACATTCACGTTCTTCGGAAGAATGTGTTGCTTTTTTTCCATTATGTTTTTGCAACATCTTCATCATTATAATAATTGACTGTTTACAGCCTGTCTCTGGGTCACTTTAGTAAAATGTCTCGTTCTTCCACCATTCTTCCTTCCAAATTCGCTTCTATTCTTATCCTCTCACTTGAACACTTTCTGTTATCTGCTTCTCCCATCTCTTGGTCTCCCTTGTGGTATATTTTCTACATACTTCAACTTCATCATTATCTCCTTTTCCATCCTAATTAAACGACCGTACAATCTCAAACTTGCTTCCTTTACTTTCACATGTACTACAACATCCTCATTACATCCCCATACCATCTCAGTCTTGTTTCCTCTACTATCTCATGTACTCCCACTCTCTCTCAGATTGCTTCATCCCTTACCCTGTTTCTCCTGGTGGCAGCTAACATGCTCCTCACAAACTTCATTCCCATGTCCTCCACTTTCCTAGTCTTTCATATATTCAATGCCCACGTTTCTGCTACACGTGTGACAATAGGTACAGTACAAAGTATGTCCTGTACAACATTTTCTTACATTTCAAGGGTGCTTCTCTTCTCTATAGCACAACTTCCTCTGCTGTCTCCTTATTACATCCTCTCTACTCCCACCCTTCACCTCAGTCACGCTTACAAGATATTTTACACTCTATACATTCCTCAGCTCTACTCCATCCAACTTTTAGCTTTACTCGGCCTTATCTACTTACTCGTCATTACCATCACTCATACTTGGAAAGGCTAAATTTCATGTCACACTACTTTTTGACTTCCTCTTCGTCCTCTCCCCATATCAATAAGCATTTAGCATACATCATGGCTTTCATTCTTTCCTCTTGCGGGGCTCCTTGCCACTTTATTGATTATTTCCTTCAGTACCTTGGTTTGTAAATATAACAGACATTTCTACCATTTATAACCCATCATTTTTCTATCAGACTGTAGGGAAGGATATTTTGAATGCTTGTTAAAACTTTGAAGGGGGTTGTGCAGATTTATTTTGCAATTAGTCTTGTGGCTTGAATTTGAACTTTCTTGAGTGTATATAGATGAATATTGCATAGTAGGTTTAATATGTTTTGTAGATAGTATTTAATGTGGATATAGTTTAGCATCCCCTTAGAGCTAGTTTTTTTTAGAACAGTTAAGCTCTTGTTAGTTTCCCTACCGACATTTTTATGTTTTCACGTTAATTTTTTTAGAAATATTTTACTCCAAGGTACTAGTAACATTCCTTTTGTTCTTTGTTTATTAACGATGGGATGTTCAAATCCTCGATTTGCTGAATTTCATGGTGTTGGAGAAATTTGAGATTGGTAAAGATCTTAAAATACTATCGCGAATAGGATTATAAAGACCATGAATTGATATAAAAATTGTAAGCACTTGGTAAAATAATTTTGTAGTATTGAAGTGTCAGATACACCATTTAAATTTTCTATTTTTCATCTGATTGGGACATCTTAATTATTTTTATATAAGTTTGTCTTAGTTTTTCCTAAAAAAAGTTATTTTTAGAGTTATTTTGATTGTTTTCCAATGAACCTCTCTATCGACTCTTGATACCACTCAGTTTAACACAACCTTCATAAACTTGTAATGTACAATATATTTACAGTCATATATTTTTGTACCTGGCACTTCTATCAAACAATATTGCAGAGATGCCGACATGTGTAGTTGGGAGAGAATTGAAATTTAAAAAAAGGGATATTGTATTAATTGGATTTACTAAAAGAAGTGATCTCTTTGTTATGTATTATGTAACTTGGCAAACAAAATAGTATTTGTCAGTGGTACCGAGACTTGAACAATTTTTTTTTAATTCAATTTTAAATATTTTTCACTGTGATCAAAATCATCAATTTTTAAAGATTCGAAAGGAAATTTAAAAGTTGACCCATCTAAAGTATTTTCATTATTCAAACGTATTGTAATTTATGGTAGCTGGTGACTTAGGAATAAATATGTGTAGTTTTTTTTCATTGTACCATTTGAAGTGCAGATTGTCTTATTCTTTGATATAAATAATTGAGTGTGATGTTTGCATTTTAAAGATGCCCAAATTACTATACTAAGTTGTTAGCGTCTAATGAATATTTAATGTTTGGTGGTTGGTAGACCATTCACCATAATGTTAAATAATGTGGTTTTGCAAAACAATTGCTAGAAGCGGGCAAACATTGTCAAGTTTTCCATTCACTTTTAAAGGATTCACCTGCATTTTACCAATAAAATTATATTCAAATGGGTAATATATATTGTTTATTTCATTAAAAAATAGGCAAAACATTTTAATATATATGCACATCGCCTTTTAAATGCTTATGAACAATATCAGTCTCAATATTGTAGATAATAATGATTATAACCATACATAATATATAATATTAAATATTTACATCCATAAGAACACATTTTTATGGAAAGGAAGAATGTTTGAAATATAATTTTCATCTTCATACAACAAATCACATAAGATTGAATTTTATTTATTTTTCTTTTCAAATGCTAATTTGTTGTGTTAAAAACTAAATAAGAAATATGTCCAACATTTAGGACCAATGGCTAAATGATTTTATATATATATTTGGAAGGAGGTGCAATAAAGTTGGAGAGAAAACAAATACAAGGGAACGAACACAATATGGCAACCAACATTGGAAAGACAAATACAGTTCACATTTATATTGCTGCAACTGGACAGAGGGGTAATGGCTGCCTATTTAAGAAAATTGATCGTTATCACCCAATCCCCCGACCTAGGTTTCATTCAATCGGAACTCATCAGGAGGGAGTGTGAAACACGCAACCCAACTTCCTAAAAGAGGATACTTTGATATTTGTTTTCAGCCTCTGGTCAGTTTTTTATTCAAGCCACATATTTTCCACTATCGGCTTGCTAAGCCTGTCGTAGCTTCATATACTTTATACTTTAGGTTAAGACCAGGCCAGGCACAACATCCAGTCTCCAGCCGTTAATTCATACTTGTGAAAGGATAAACCCACATTTCACCAATGATTAATTTTTCGGCCATACTTGGAATCAAATTCAGGACCCTTATCTCAGTAGACAGACACCCTACCGACAGAGGTAAGGTGTCGAATTAAAATAGGAAAAACACACAAAAGGGAGGAAAAGGAAATTTGTAAAGAATTATAGAACACTAAAGATAGGAACATGTAAAAGAACAAAGAACATTAAGAACAAACAGAGAAAAAGTCATATTGTGTTTCTCTTTTATTTAATTTCTATTCTTCTTTCCTGTACCTTTTTCCAAATATATATGAAATACCTCAAAAAGAAAAAAGAGGTTTTCCTTAATGAGATAAAAGATTTTATAGTAATGGAAATTGATAAAAATAAACTACCCGTTGCAAATGTTATGAAGACACCTCATTTTGTGCACTGGATTTTTCCTCTTTCTCTTGATCTTTCTTCATTAAATTTGCACCTACTATTTTGTTTAGTTTTTATTTAGTTCATTAATCTCCACTTTCATAAATAAAAACTATGAAAGAAATGTACAGAACAAAAAAACATTATTTTGGGGTGTAATAATAATTGTCTATGAATAATAAGTTTGTAAAAAATGTCACACATGTAATTGAATAGTAAACTATTTTATGAATTCCTTTAAAACTGTTTTAGTAATATAATCCATATTTACTATCAATCTTTCAAATTTGACAGCGAGTCTTGAACTTTAAAGAACTAAATATTATTATTCTAGGCTTGAAGAAGAGATAAATCCACTTTGATTGACATAACAACAGTTTTCATCATGTGGCCGGGCCACCACTCTTCCTCCTCTCACTCGCACACTTGCCGTTATCATCTCCTTTCATCTCTTTCTTCTCCAGCTATCTCAGGTTGGTATAAAACTTAACTAGATAGTTTGTAAAGCCCTCAACTGGGGCATAGATTATTAATTCTATCAATATATTAAACATTGAAAGGAGGACAGAAGGTCAAGGCCATACACTTACCAGAAAACTGTAGGCCTGTAAGTTCACAACAAAACACATAATTATGTAATTTTCAGGGTACAACAGTCCCCTTGTATAGCAGGAGAGAGTAAAACACAGACTGGACTAAGACAGCGTGGCTTGAGGTAGGTCATGGTAACTGCTAAATAACTGTATCTAAGTTACCATGACCTACCTCTAGCCACGCTGTCTTAGTCCAGTCTATGTTTTACTCTCTCCTGCTATACAAGGGGACTGTTGTACCCTGAAAATTACATAATTATGTGTTTTGTTGTGAACTTACAAGCCTACAGTTTTCTGGTAAGTGTATGGCCTTGACCTTCTGTCCTCCTTTCAATGTTTAATTTAATAGAGCCATTCGGCCCAATTTTTCCTTTATTTATTAAAATCATTATCATAATCGCAATGTGGTAATACAACGCTAGCAGAGAGTTGTCCAAAGTCCTGTTAATTTGTTTTATCTTTTTCATTAATTGTAGCAAACAATTTTTCTTATTTATATTTTAAATAATGAACTAAAAGATAAAACAATTTTTATAAATGTCAACATTAATTTAAAACAATTTTTTTAAAGTATTAATTGATACATAAATTCAAATATTGAGATAAGGATTAATATCCTATTATCTCTTCTCACCGGTTCAGTCTTCCCACCTCACGAGTGGTTGACCTTGAAAGATTCTCTCACGCTTGCTAACCACTCTGTTCTGCTTCCCTCCCCTTACTCCCCACCATTAGGGTCCACACTCAGCAAACACCCCCTCTGATAGCAAGGTTGTCTGCTGTCGAGTTTCACATGGGTCGTGGGTCACCTGGACCTGCCGTGCAGCCCAAATGCAGATCATCAGCTTAGCCGATTGTGCCATAATCGGTCGCTGTGATCATTATTGACTGAGCATTAATTTAAACAGGGAATAGTGATTTATGCAACATTGCTTACTGATACTAGAAGAAAGATCCTGGTGTAATGTAGCTATCACTGTATTGGGCGAGTCAGCTATGCCATGTAGATGGGCCCTACAAACACTGTCTAGTTTGTGACAGTCTATAGTACTGCAGCTGTCAATGTCGTGGGCGGGCTAGGACAGTCTGGGCCAGCTATGCCATGTAGATGGGCCACACGAACACTGTCCCGTCCCTGACAGTTTCTAGAGGGTCCCTAGTGTAGTGAATGACCTCGTCGGGGCCCAATGCATGACGGGCAGGTACAGCAATGTTGAGGTTGATGGGTTGCTGGTCGCTCTCAGCCATGTGATCGTCGGGTAGGATACTGTCTGTAGTCTGCTCTGATTGGATAGTGATCTCCGTCACTGGTGTCATGTGAGACATAGCCTAGGGAAACACTCGTCTAGTTAGCACCTGGGGACACTACTTGTCGATTCAAACATCTAAGTGTTGATGGTGGTGTTTGTACCTGCATAGTGTGATGTTGAGCGAGTCCTGTGATGGCCGCCTGATCCTCCTGGTCCACATCCTCCATCTCGTCCGGAGTTTCCAGTTTAGTGGAGGACAGAGTCCCCCCTCCACGGGACCCTCGGTCTCGCTGGTGGGTGTTGAGGTGGCGCTTCATGTCCGAACGCACTCTGAATGGTTTGCCGCACACTGGACACGGATGCGGCTTCTCACCTGGTGGAACAATCGTTAGGCCAATCAATGTAATATAACACCTTTACATCTCTGAGTGACTTAGTGAGTCAAGGCTACTAAACTTATTTGGAAATTATGAGCAGTATGAAAATCTAAGGGACAGTGGCCATGTTGCTTGCAAATGCCATAAATCTGTAAAAAAAAAAAGCTCAAGAAC
>CABFVZ010000352.1:138814-149859 GCA_902151445.1 Timema monikensis
GAGGGGGGGGGGGAAGGAAGAAGTGTAGGGCCCTTTTTGCCGCCCAGAGGTTAGAAAAAGCCACGTTTTTGGGTTGGCGCAACACAGAGGGGGGGGGGGGGGGGGGGGGGGGGGGGGGGAAGAAATGAATCAAGGGTCCAATGCCCAAATGTGACATCTTCCTTTCTTCTGGCTTCTAAAAGTAGAAAGGCATGCACGCACACATACACACTTAAAAAGTTTTTATATTTTTGTATTATCCTCTATATAAAAGAAGAGTTAAAAAGATAAGCCAAACAATGTAAAAATTATTAATCTACTCAATTTTGAGCTATCAAAAACTGGTTAAAACACCGTGGTAACCCGCTGTTGGAGAATTTCAAAAACACATGGGATATTTGAAATAAGGTACAGTAAAGTGAATATAAAGATATAAAAGGGAACAAACACAATTTCCCTCTCTAATAGTAGAGCTGACCACAAGCGTGTCAAGGAAATCATCAGAGGATAAGAAACATCACAATTCTACTAATCACCAAAAGCACTTGTACAACTAATAACTGATTAGTATGTAGCTCACCTGTATGAATGCGCCGGTGGTTCTGCAGGTAGGACGAGGCTCGAAAGCTCTTGTTACAGTACTCGCAGCAGTAGTTTTTCTCGCCGGTGTGAATACGCCGGTGGACAATGAGCGAGTATTTGCGCGCAAAGTCCTTGCCACAGTATTCACACTGGTAGTTCCTCTGAGCCGTGTGTATCGAGATGCGGTGGTATTTGAGGTCCCCCCACTGCCTGAAGTGGCGGCCACAGCTCTCACACTTGTAAGGTTTGTCCCCCGAGTGAAGACGCATGTGAACCTAGACCACACAGTTCATAAATATATAAGGATGTCTGGGGCTTGGCCTAAAATTGACAACATTTTGTAGAGCTAGATAAACGTCTCAAATCCATGAAATGTGTAAATACAGGTGACAACGTTAGTAATCATATTAATGCCATGGTAAGGTCGGTAACGTGACCGGTGATATTAATAACAACTAATGTGTAGTCATGCTGTGATAAGGTTGGTACCTTGAGAGCACTCGCAGCAAAGAAGCTCTTGCCACACACCTCGCACTGGTGCGGCCGCTCACCCGAGTGCGAGCGTAGGTGGTATACCAGCGAGTTGCGGTGATTAAACACTCGCCCACATTGGGGGCAGGTCAGAGTGAGGGAGCCAGCTCGCTTGTGTGAGCTCCTAGAGTGCTTGCCTGTCATTGAGAAGGGCCCCCCACCCTTTCTCTTGAGAGGGATAATGATCCCATCGCGGCGATCGTGGAGATCCAGGTGCTCTGCCCTGACATGCTGGGTCAGAGTATGCCGGCTCTCGTAGATGTCTCCACAAAGTTCACAAATGTGATCCTCCTCACTGGTGAGTCCGTCGTGGGACACCTGATGGTGCTGTGCCTCTATAGCCTATAATATACACGCACACACTTTCAGCAGAGTACCCGTAAGCACAATCTACTTACTTCAAAACAAGCTCTACTTATGGACATGTAATGAGGATGGAAAAAGAAAGAATCCCAGGGAGAAGGATGGAGATGAAGTTTGGAAGGAAAATACAGCAAGAGAAACCAAAAAAAGAGATGGGAGGAGCAGATAACAGAAAGTGTGCAGATGAGAAGAGAAGAATGGTATCGGAGAATGGCGGTAGGAGAGAGGAAGCTGGGAGCATTTTAATAAACTGACCCGGCCACATGCTGGAAACAGATGATGATGATGATGATTATTTAATGAATTTTACTTTCAAATTATCTTTTCATTTTTGGAAAAACTAAAATTTCTAGAGTTTTCATAAATGTTATCTTATAAGAGTAAAGTGGTCACCATTTCATGGCAACTTAAGGTTGATCTACAAGTTTTTTTTATCAGGTTGAAGTAATCGAAAGTGCTTTAGAGAATATGATGATGATGATGATTTTGTTTTCCACAATACGAGATCAAAACAGTTGAATACATTTAACAAGATTAGAAATATTATGGAGATTATTAAAAAAGGAAACAAATGTTTTAAAATGAGAGCAATTAATATTTCAATCAAGTAAATTATTGTTTACCTAGTGAAGGAAACAGAAAGTTGACCTGGAATCTTATAATAGACCTTTAATTTTAGTTCTTAAGTAAACTAACCTTTATTTTAGGGTATGACAGCTATTTACAAAAACCCCTCTTGGGAACCTTATGAAAACCTTGGATACCAAGTTTTAAACCAATCAATAAAATGGTTTCAGCTCTAAGCCGAGATAAAGACACAAAGAATGATAAGAGACGAATGACCTAATGAAAACCTATTTTCGATTCAGGGGGTCAGGAAACATCCATATCCTTTAAAGTCCTGAACGCTATTTTTTTGGTGATCACAATACTTCCTTTCTTCAAGAAGTCGCGGTCAAGTTAGAAAATTAGACTGAAAGACAAAATGAAAAGCAACAAATACTGTCCCACTCAAACTAATGTATATTTTTACCTGCAGGTCAACCTCTGTGGCGTGGAGGTCCTCCTCTCGGTACCATACCTTGTCCACTCCCGGCTTGAGTCCTCGGACAGGCGGTAGACAGGTCATGTCATCACCCGAGTCATCTTCTACCCCTACCCCCACCCCTCTAATACCCTCCATCAAGTCCTCGGGTTCACTGAACTCCTCTATCTCCTCCTGCTTCGGGTGAGCCACACTAACATGTGTCTCAAACGTCCTCTGGCGGCGGAACGTCTTGCCGCACTGAGGGCAAGTAAGGGGGGGAGGGAGGGCCCCTACGAGCTCCGGCGCTGGCTTTCCCACTTCTATCTCTCCTCCTTCGACAGACTTAACGGGGGGAAGCACACACTCTTTGGAAGTGTTTTGCTTGGAACTCGTCTGGGCAGCATCAAGGTCGTTGATCACCTCGTCATTATTATTCAACAAGGCGGGCTCGTAGTGTGACTTGAGGTGCTCAAAGAACTTGAGCTGATTGGCAATAGCCTTCCCGCACAGCTCACAGTTGAAGGAGGGCTTCTTGGCAGCGCTAGGCAAGTGTGTGAGTCGGTGCGAGGTTAATGCTGCTTGATTTACAAACTGTTCCCCACACTTGTTACACTTGAGACACTTGTTGAGGATGCTTCGGGAAGGAGATGACGCCTTCTTGAGGTTCTTTAGCTTTCGAGAAATGCGCTTCTTGTGAGGGAGGGAGCGCCGCGATGGCCGCAGATGAGTCTCCAGGTCAAAGTCTGAGTCGTTGTCATCATCTTCGTCACGGCCATTCTCTTCGCTGTCATCTCCAAGGTCCTCATCCATGCCCTCACATTTGATACCATATTCCTCCTTGAGCTGCTCTGACAGAGTAGTCACTTGGTTTGGGGTTAACTGGGGCCTCCTAGTGCCTATAGAATGACTGGAGAGCACCTTCTTGAGTGGGGGAAGCGGAAGTTGCGGCTGGTACAGCTTCATTGTCTGTGTGTCAGCGCCATGATGCTCCAACAGGCTCTGTTGCACCGCCACCTCTTCCTCCACAGCCTGTATGAAACTAGACACCATTGCCGACACCGTGGGCTTGTCCACGATAGACACCGGGGACATGGCCCCCAGTGAGGCTATCTGAGAGTGGTCGGCTAGAGACACCGGTATGTGTTGGTGCATCTTGGCGAGTTGTGTCACAGACACCGGGGACATGGCCCCCAGTGAGGCTATTTGAGAGTGGTCGGCTAGAGACACCGGTATGTGCTGATGCATCTTGGAGAGCCGCGTCACGGACACAGGGGACGTGAACCCCGACAGTCCGGCCGTGCTCACGATGGTGTTGGAATCCGATCCCACGTGGTGGTTTTTCTGTTGATGAACGAGCTGCACCGCTACCAGCGCTGCTGCTAGCTTCTTGTCTTCCTCGGTGAGATGGTCCGTCAGGATAGCGTCCGTGTCGTAGTGGTCCGAGATATACTGATGGGCGGCATGGGAGAAGTCCGGCGCCGTTCCAGCAGACACAGGCACCATCATGTCCACCACCATTCCTCCGTGAAGTACGTGGTGCTGGATTAGCTCCGTATTGTCCACCTGCTGGGAAATAAATCAACCCCACAACTAACTAGGCTGCATGATCACTTACAAACCACTTAGTGTTTAGTTTCTGATGAACTCACCAGAGCTTTATCCAGGCTGACATCGTCAGACACTCGATGGATGTTGATGTACTGGGTACTGATAAGCTCGGTGGCCCTCGGTTCATCAACATCCGCAACTGGTTTGCTCTTGCTTGGATCGGCGCTGCATAGCTTCACCACCTCGGAGCGGATGCTGGGGACTATAGAGTCTAAGACTAACTGGGAGTCTCGATGTGTCGACACAGATGGCAAGCCACCAGAATCTTCCATGTTTGCTATTGTTGCCAGTCTGAGTGTGTCTACTGTCTACAACACAACAGATCTCTACAGCTTGACAGGTGTCTACTGAAACAACAGATCTCTACAGCTTGACAGGTGTCTACTGAAACAACATATCTCCACAGCATGACAGGTGTCTACTGAAACAACATATCTCCACAGCTTGACAGGTGTCTACTGAAACAACATATCTCCACAGCTTGACATGTGTCTACTAAAACAACAGATCTCTACAGCTTGACATGTGTCTACTAAAACAACATATCTCCACAGCTTGACAGGTGTCTACTGAAACAACATATCTCCACAGCATGACAGGTGTCTACTGAAACAACATATCTCCACAGCTTGACAGGTGTCTACTGAAACAACATATCTCCACAGCATGACAGGTGTCTACTGAAACAACATATTTCCACAACTTTACGTGTGTCTACTAAAACAACATATCTCCACAGCTTGACAGGTGTCTACTAAAACAACATATCTCCACAGCTTGACAGGTGTCTACTAAAACAACATATCTCCACAGCATGACAGGTGTCTACTGAAACAACATATTTCCACAGCTTTACATGTGTCTACTAAAACAACATATCTCCACAGCTTGACAGGTGTCTACTGAAACAACATATTTCCACAGCTTTACATGTGTCTACTGAAACAACATATCTCACACAGCTTGACATGTGTCTACTGAAACAACACATCTCCACAGCTTGACATGTGTCTACTAAAACAACATATTTCCACAGCTTAACATGTGTCTACTAAAACAACAGATCTATACAGCTTGACTGGTGTCTACTAAAACAACAGATCTAAATTTAAAATGTACTAAATTAAGTCAAGGATTGCCTGGAAAGCATTGATTTGAGAACTCGTGTAGATGTGTCATCCATATAACCTGATCTATATGTTTGTAAACTAATTTAGACTGTAAAACGCCGAGCATTAAACAAAGACAATTATTGTCTCGTCTGAACACATATCACTCTCTCTTTAGGGAAATTATATGACATAACTATCACGCATTGCACAACTGAGAACCTTACAGAGTGATATGTTAAAATGGTGTCAAATATATTTAAGCACACAATAAATAATGTTTTATTATAAAGTATACCAACCTAACAAAACCTAACCAACTTTGTGTCAATGAATAAAAATTTATATCTAAGTTGGAGATGATTATAGAGTTAGAAATATTTCTGGAACTAGAAATGGAATAAAATGACATGTATGTGAATACTGTTAGGTTAAGATATTTTAAGAAAAACATCATCACATGAGTTGGAAATGTTTGGTTGTGAAAACATATACCGGTAAACCATTGCATACTAAAATACTTTTGGTTCCTTGTTGGGACATTTCCATTCCTTTAAATACTGACCATGTATTGGGCGATACATAAGTTCTACTGAGAGTTAGGTGAATAGGTGTTCAGCCTTGATTGACAATCTATTTTTATTTTAGTGGGTGACCTGGTGGTCTAGGGGTAAGGTGTCAGACTTCTGTGCTGGCGGCCGGGGTTCAATCCTCGGTCCCGGCACAGATTTATCTGATTTCCAAACCCTTCCTACACCTCTGACAAGACATCTTGTGAATGTGTGGAATGCCAGGCCTCCACCGTGGTTCGGATTCCACGTTAAACTGTAGGTCCTTCATTTCATCTCACAATCACCCTACCATTACACATTAGCGTAAGTGCGTATAACCCGAACGGGTAGTAAGACGCGGTGATAATAATAATAATAATAATTTATTTTAGTTTTTGTTTTATTAGAGTTCAAAGGTACTTTGTTTGTGGTTTACTGTGTTGCTTTGAATTTTGAATTGCTACACTTTTTCTACTACCTCTCCAATGAGAGGCCTCCCTCTCTCCTGATTGGGCAAGCGGGTTTCTCCCCCTCTTTTCATCTACCAATACTGGCAGTTGGCTTTTGACTCTCCAAGAAGCAACATGTTTGTTTAGTGCAGTGTTGCCAACTGTATGATCTGGATACTATTGATATAATTTCACCACCTGTATAATCCAATTTAAGGATATTTTCTAAAAGTAGCCTAATATCCTGTGGCCCTGCTAAAAAGTAACTAATTTTACATTGATTTTTTTTTGTATTATTTATGTAAATTGGTGGGTTTATCAATATAATGGCATAAAGTAATATCTCACCACTCAAAATACAAACCATTTCAGGTCCATGTACTATCACTAAAGACTACAGAGTTGGCAACACTGGTTTAGAATGCCTCAATAAAGCTGGCTTTGCAAGGTTCTAACTTGTCATTTAATAAAGCAACATTCATCAGGTGAGTCATTGTTCTAATTTCCATACAGTCCACTTCTCGATTATACTGGCTAGCCTACCAGATTGTTCAATATTTATAATTTTCAGGAATGAAGTGTAAGCACCTCACCATAACACATTGTATTTTACTTAAAATAGGATATCATAAAAAATGTAACGCTTATTATATTCACAATGAAACAGAAATTGGACGATCAAGTTTTACTGAAATTATGTTTAGATACTGTATATGAAATTATTTTATTATTACAACACTTAGCTAAATCACCAAAATCTTATGTCTAGACCTAAATATTCTTGACGAACATGCGGATGATCCATGATTCCTTACGATATGACATAATCCGTCATCTTATACTTATTTACTCTATGGCATTAGGAACCCAAAAGTTCATTGTCACACTTACAAAAATTCATTACACGCTACTCTTTCAGGTTTGTTCCAATGATATACTTCCATCTGTATCTAGGTCTTCTCACTGGTCTCTTCCCATTGGGTTTACCAGTCAATACCCAGAACACAGTTCTAGATTCTCCCTTTTGTGCTGCATGTCCTGCCCACAGTAGTCTACGAAACTTGACTATCCCAACAATGTCTTGTGATGAGTACAAGGTATATAACTCATCATTAGTTAACCTCCTCCCCTCCCCAGTAGTCTCATCCCTTAAAGGACCAAATATCTTCCTAAGCACCTTGTTTTCGAACATCCTAAATTTGATTTCTTCGTGTAAGGTAAGAGACCACATTTCACACCCACAAAGAACCTGTAAAATTAATGTTTTGTATATTCTGAGTTTTACATTCTTAGACAGCAGGTGCCATGTCCACAACTTACTGACCGATTTCCCAACTATATTATTATCCTAATTTTCAATCTAATATTGTCACTACTAGTTAAAATTGTTCCTAAATATTTAAACTCATTATCTCTGTCAAATGATATGTTGTTCACAGTAATCTCTAGATTATCAACCCCAATTTGTGTTCTCTGTGTTATTACATACTTAAGTCTTTTCAGCGTTCATTTCTAAACCTATTTCCTTACTTGCCTCCAATAGAATTTCTGCATTTCTTGCAACAGCTTCCTTACTATTTTCCAACAAAGATAAATCATCTGCATATCCTAATAGCTGCATTGTTCTAGCCTATCTAATGTTGTTGACATGCTGTTTTTCGGTTCAAGCAATATGCCGTCACTTATGCGAGTTTGGTTCTGAATTGTTCACATTATAACAAAAGCTTTTTTTAATAATCTTGACTTTAGTAAGCTATCATTGGATTCTTTGCAGTTTTGCGAATGCAGTTATTGTATAAATTATTAGTTTTTTAAACTAGAATAGGTATGGTTCTTGGGTTTCACCTTTATAAAATTGTTTTATATTATTAAACAAAGAGGTTTTTTTTCATATTATATTAGTATGATGCGCGCTATCCCCGATCCAAGTTAACAATGGTCTAACTAGCTATTGGAGAGGTTCCCCTGGCTAATGAAAATATGTTAGCATTCAGCTTAGAAGACTGAGATAACACAATTTATTCCCCAAAACTATTAAGAGAATTTTAATATTTCCACAGCTTTTTGGTGAAATTGGACTTGTATCCTAGTTTAGCAATAATAAGTTATTGTTTGATATTATAAATTTTACAACTTTTATTATCAACCTGACACAATGGTGTCGTCTATCAGCCCTTGTAATAAAAAGTTTAGGCCTAGAAATTTTTCTTTGGGATTTTCAAATAATTTAATTTATTAGCAATTTAAGTGGATCAACTTTTAAGTAAATATTACATGTATATACGCCATTCTGTAAAGTGATCCCTACATTAAAAGTTATTAGTGAAAGTGGCCAGAGTTGGTGAATACTCGTTAGAAACAGGCTTTCCTCGGCCATTAGGTAAAACGATCATGATGACAAGTTGATGTTATCTAGAAACGCATTATTATGTATAAGAATTAAATAGTAGTTCTTAAGTAAATATTCTAGCAAATATAAATATAATTATTTGAACTTGGCGCATGCAGATATTTCAATCCATGACAAGTTAGATAAGTCAAAGAGAAGCCATATCTAAAAACAAGTGATAATCGTTCCTTGGTGTGGTTGCAAGGTCACTTTTTCTCTCAAAACTTAACACATTTGAACACCAAAAAATCAAAATTAGCCCAATAAAACTTTCAACTTACCGTCTTAAAGAAACCCTCATATATCCTAGTTCATCCTTAAGTGTTTCAAAACTTCCATTAACTAATAATAAGTAGAAATAGGATAAATCTATCGAAGTTTGTACGAAAATATGACAACAGTGTCTCCATCAACCTGAACAAACAATTATCCGTTAGATGGCAGGGCAGTCGACAAAATGGCGGAATGACAGATCTGTTGTTTTTGAGTTAGGTTAAAAATGTTGACACATTTTTATTAGGGTTTTTTTTTCTCAAAAAAAGATAAAAAATTAAGTAGGGACCATTCATTCTATATGTCGTTCTACTACCCATTTAAATGCGAAATATTCGTTGTATTGATTCTGCTTAGATTGAGGTGCTCAAGATCATGGCTTTGTACAAAGACATTTAGGCCCTAATCAAAGGGTTTTGAAGATGATCTTTTGAAGGACGATTTAGAATTTAACAGTGGTTAGAAATGTCTGGTTCAGGAGTCGAGTCAGCTGCGGCTTTAATACTCCAGAGAGGAGTTGATCTCGACAACAAGAGAAGATACACAGAGGCTTTGGTGTGTTACCAGGAAGGATTACAGCTGCTCGTCAACATATTGAAAAGTAATATTATTAATACACTGTAAATCTAGTACCTTCATGTATGTTGCTTGACTTCTTTAGTAAAAATATTATTTATAGAGCATATTTTTCTATTTGGTTGGACCTAAATTAACTTAAGAATAAACTGCCAAGATAAGTTTTATGAGGAGTAGGGTACACACAGACTTAAACCTTCTTTTGGAAAAAAAGAATTATAGTGACATAAACACTTCCAAACAACTTTAATAGCCTAATAATAACAAAAAAAAACTATGGCTGCACCCCGTGAGCGATTTATACCGACCAAGCGACTGTCGTATGTTGGCAAAATAATGCCAGCATTTGCGAATAAAGGTCACGTGGTCAAAACAATGAACCCACCCTTAGTCTCAGTTTTCTAGATCGAAGCCCCTACTTTTTCATTCAAGTAACTCCTCATTTGTCCTCACGAAGCTGAGCTGAACTCTGTTACAGACTTACTCCTTCACAGAAACATTCTGGAAGTGCGGGGGATTGAACCCGGGACCTCTAGATTTAAAGTCATGAGTTCTGTTTTGCAGCAATACATTAAGAGCATCAATTTGAGAACTCTCGTAAATATCCATCCATATAAACCTTCAAAAACTAATTTGGATTGTAAAATTCCAAACCTTCTAAAAAATATTTCAAATTAACCTTTTTTTACATCTTAATCAAGGTACATGAAGTAAACTATCACACATGCTGATCACAGCTGTAAACCTCGCAAAGTAGTCCAGTCATAAATATGTTTGTGTGGAATACCAGTAGGCCCTACAGATATTTTAACGGCGTCAATTACCGGTAATCTTTTTATTGCTATAGACATCCTAACCTTACAATTTACCTAAACTTTTTAATCTTCCATGTGTCAATATTCTTTTCCTCTGACATTTCTTAGTAATGCTCTCTTGCGTTATATTTATTCATTAATTAAGCTAATGGAGTATGTCTGAGGAAGGCAGACGAAAACAGGAAATATACCCACATTTGCTTGGAGGAATAGTGGAAAACCATTCAGGGAAAAACACCCTCAGGACACTCGATTGGGATTTGAACCCGGATATCCCCGTCATTAGCATTCAGTCTAACATTCAATGTTTTGTGTTAAACATTATCTTAACCATGTATGATAGTTTTATGAACATGTTAAGGTGAGTCATTAGAATGTGAAGGCATAGTAAAGATATATTGAGAAGAGGGCAGTTGAGAAAGGTTTTCTACAGGTGTGTAAGAAAAGAGAGGTGACTTTGAAGTGTAAGGAAGTGCTGTATAGAGCACACTTCATACTGTAACATTAGCCGCTAGCTAATGTTACAATACTGGAAACTGCAAACTTACCCAATTCTACGAAGACGTCCGCGGCCATGCTCATGTAAACACTGCGAGCCACTTATCATCACACACCTGGCCATCACGACCTTCCTTGTAATACTAAAGGCGCGCCCGCTGGAATACATCACGCCGAGTCTGCTTGCCCAAAGACCATAAGAAGAAAAGAAGTAACACTCCACCAAGTTTACGAGCGGGCTTCTACTAGCTCCGAGAGGCTCCTAGAACCTTCTCCACCCTATCTACGTTCTTTG
>CABFVZ010000352.1:158459-182932 GCA_902151445.1 Timema monikensis
TTTTTTTTTTTTTTTTTAGGAAGTTGCGTATCGCGTTTCACACTCCCTCTTGATAAGTTCTGATAGAATGAAACTTAGGTCGAGGTTTGGGCGGTAACGATTGATTTTCTTCAAGACACAGTCATTACCTCCTCGTCCAGTGGCAGCAGTGTAAAGGTGTTATGTGATGACAAAAACATCCTTTACCTGCTTTGGTGAACAAATGCTCTAACACACTCCTCTCACAGACTAGTTTGCCGATGACACAGAGATTGAGGTTCGAATCGCGGCCAGGTGTACTGGGGTGGTTTTCCTTTCTCCCTCCATACACATGAGGGTACACTTCCTCTAAATATGACCTTCCTAATATTAACCATTAGCGTAATTAGTACATATGTTTGGATTTAAATATTATGCCAAAATTATTTTTATAATTTTTTACAAATGCGTGTTTGTAAGTCGAGATCTCGTAGGTGTTTGGTTTAATATCACGTGAGAAAACAACTGTTAACATACTTATGTGGTGCCAAACCTTGAACTTATTGGGTGTGCAGATTCAACTCCATGTGGTAAAAAGAGAACAGATTTGGTGCACCAACATCACACGCTAGAGTTAACCAAATTAATACAAATCCCCAAATATCACATTTAAAATGTTGTGTTTCCTCTACGTTTATAAAAATAAGAATAGGGTCACATTGCTCGAGGCCAACTAACCGCACATGTGGACATTTCATACTCCAAGACAAGTTAGTGCTTGCTTTCCTTCGGCCCGTAATCTCTTCTGAAGAGTTTCACTAGAACCAATTCTTGGTCCAGGATTGGCGCATTGGCTATTATGGTTCTTCTTGAGGCAGCCATTACCTTCTTGTCCATTGGCATCAGTGTAAAAGTGTAAACTGCAGGTGTGGGACATAAGATGACTAGTTCTAGTTTTGTCATGGCACTACTACACTGGGGGACCACCATTACATCGCGTTTTGCTGGGATAGTGTGTCTGACTTTCACTTTAAAGGTGGGGTTGGTTGAGAGAATAGTATAACTTATTCAAAACTTAAATAAACTTCACCAAAACCGAGATGCCGAGGCAACTGGATCTATAACACTCCTAAAATAAATACACCATAATTTTGTTTTTTTACTTCTCTGGAAAAAATTGTCTAGATAAAAAGGTATATTTTTTAATTTGTAGATGATATTATTTTATTATTTCACCTTTGCTGTACCACAGCAATTTAAATTTACAAATTCAAGTCTCAGAGTTTTTTTTAAGGACATTATATTTCTGGCAAACTAGAAAAACTCCCCCTCCCAAGAGGAGTCGGTTGACCCTTCATTCCTATTGGTTGTACGTCAGAGTAGAGAGGAGGGGTAAACGTGACGTGACAGACCTACCCATTACACTTCTGTACTAAGCGAATCCAAGATTTTAAATTTTGAATTGAATAAATAAAACTAGAATTGTTTTAATTGAATCTGAATAAAATATTTTACAATAAAATATTATCAAATTCAAATCAAACACTAGGTATATAAAAGAATCAGGTTAGTAAACCATGTACAAATAATAACTAAATTTAAATATTATGAGACTCATAAGTTTATTTTGTCAATTCAAACAGAGTTAATCTATGCTAACTTCTTTAAAAAGTTAAATCTAATTAAATATTTGGAATTTAGAGTCGAATACGAACAAGATTTGAAATTTCTAAGCTTTGCACGGATATAGTTTGTACCATTAGAAAACTGATCTAGTTTCGATCCACACATTAAATATACTTCTAAATATTATATTTTACAAAAATAACATTGTATTTTCCACAAAACACGCGGGTTGTATTCTTATTGTCTTCAAAATTGATATTTGGCACAGTCGTGTGTTGTTATATCGGGGGATGTACGGAGATGTTCGTGCCGAGCTCACACGTAACTCTCTGGTCTAGAATGAGTACAAGATTGATATTAGGCACAGTCGTGTGTTGTTATATCGGGGGATGCACGGAGATGTTCGTGCCGAGCTCACACGTAACTCTCTGGTCTAGATGAGTACAACAGGAAAGAGTCCAGCAGTCTTGGCTGAACCAGCTCCAAGGCGTCCAGTTCCTCCACAGCACCGGTCCCGCAGTTGGCCGCTATCTTCCTCAGAGCGGCCAGACACGCCACCAAAACCCCGTCACTGTGGTTTCTCTCTCGCTTGTCTTTGCACAGTTTCACTAGTCGAGACACGCCCTGGAGCTCAACTACCTGCGCTGCTACCACCGGGTCACTGCACAGCCTGCACAGAAAACTAGGGTTGGGTCAAATCCACTATTTTACAAATATACTTTTAAAATTTGAATCCGAATCTTGGTAAAAATGATGAACATAAGAGGAAATATAATATATTAATAGAAAATACAAATAGTAACTAATTGTTAACATTCAGACATTCAGTTAAGTGTTAACTTGCTGATCTGGGGCCTGGTTGTTGAGTTCATCCTAAGATTATAAATAATAATTGATTCAAAGCCAACAATAAACAGTCTTAGAGCACTAATTCTAAATTTTCTCAAATCCTCAAATATCCTTGAAGGATTTGAGGGCCCATACATAAAGAAAATGTTAAAGTTACTCCGCTATCTTGTGTGCAGAACATTTGACACTGATAGAAATCTCTGGCTCAATAAAACCACATGTAAATGACCTTTTGCAAACAAGGAACAAATTTGTGCACAATACCATACCTGGAGATGGCGATAGCCGACTTTTGCTGCACCCTCTCTGCGGCGGCTATCTCAGGGGCCCTCTGCAGGGGTGAATGTCTTATTTGCAGGAAACAGAGAAGCCCCACCACCGCCCGCTGCTCAGCGAGGTAAGGCCTGCTTTCTGGCACTGCGGCCATGTTTGCGAGAAGTGTTGCGACCTGTTCCTGAAGGAACACTGAGACGTGGGGTCCCCGGAGTTTCACAGACTGCAGAAGCTCCCCCGCTGTGCTGCAATCCAGAAGCGGCCATACCGCTTGGGGTTCCATGAAGGTGAGGTTGGCGAGCGCGGCAGCGGACAAGAGCAGTGTCTCATCGGACCGAGTGTTGCTCACCAGACCTGATTAAACAACCATTCAACACTCTTAAATGTAAAAACTGCAATCAAGGGTTTTTGGTTGTTTGTTTTACATGTGTAAAATTTGAGAGGAAAATATTTTAACTCTAGTAACCTCGATTATTAAAATTAAGTTGTAATTATAAAAAAAAAGTCAATTATATTTTATTTCACTCGGTAGAGAGCACAACAGTATCAACAAGGCACATGTAAGATTATGTGAACTCCGAACTTTACTTTGGGATCGCCTAACAAATAACATTGAATTGAGAAGAATGGAGTTGAATGTTTGTCTGATGATAATGAATATCCAGTTTCAAAGTTCAAAGCACCAGTTCGTCATAAAATAAAAAGTAAAATAATGCCCGGACATAAACGTGTTTCAATTCAGATAAACCAGAAAGTTTGGTAAAAATTTACAGGTATATCTCTTGAAGTTTGTCAGGCTTAGAGATTTTATCTGGGAAATTTAAACAGAAAATATTAATATGTATAGTAATGCAATGTGTGACTACCAACCTATTTTGTTTATGTCTAGACCTAAATATATTAATTTAAAGTTTAAAAATATTGGTATTTAATAATACTACGACAGGCCTTGCAAGCTGCTAGTGGAAAATATATCGCTTGAATAGAAAAATTGACCCAGGCCACAGGTTGTAAATAGTAATGGAAGTAAAAAAAAATTACTTAATATTAATCCAAAGCATAAAACACACCCTTACCACAAAAGTTACCATTCTACTATGGAAGTATAACTTTACAATGTGAATTATGTAATGGGCATTACTATTGTGATTTGTTATTAGCACTGCAATAGCAAGTTTTAATTATTTATTGACCTACTTCAGTGGTCAAATGACTCTTATGGTATCACTCTGTAAATAGAATTACTGCCGATGGCTAGAGGTTTGAATATATGTCACGTGTATTGAGGATGGTTTTCCACGATCCCTCTATGCAAATGTGAATACACTTCTTATAAGTTAATTCTTCCTCATCCCTAACACATTTATTAGCACATATGTGTGCAACCCAAACAAGTACGGAGACGTGTGATTTTTATCTATTAAGTCTGGTTACATCTGGGATTATCTGGTTATGAGTTTGTTGTGTTGGCGATTGCTCTCATGAGTCCTTACGTGTGAGAGAGTGAACTAGAGAAGGGAGAAACTCCGTCAGTCCACGCACAGTGTGGTGGCCCTCCACCCAGGGGGCTGTAATCTGAGCCAGGACAGCGGCAGCTTCAGACAGCTCGGCTTCGGGCCTGGTCGCTTCCGTTAGCAACTCTGCTAGGATTTCCAGCCCTCCAGCCTAGTAACAATCAACACACAGCTCATTAGCGGTTCTTCCAGAATCTACAACCTAGCAACAATCAACACACAGCTCATTAGCACTTCTTCCAGAATCTACAACCTAGCAACAATCAACACAACAGCTCATTAGCACTTCTTCCAGAATCTACAGCTTAGCAACTAAGGCCAGGCTGGTATCTTCATGTTGGTATATTTGTTGTGAAAAGCATTGAAATCTGGATTCTCCAGCTTCTTCCAAGGAATATTTGCAGCTACCACCGCAGAGCATAGGTCAGCAGAAAATTGCTCTAGGGTTTTATCGGCATCGTTAACTTTAGGAAAAAATGGTTGAGAACCTGTTTTCTTTCCGGAATTCTTCATACGTATTGCAGTATTTTTGTGTTGTTCTAGGTGATACTTCTTCTCACATTTTTCCTAAATATTAAAAATGGAAATTTTCACCCAGTAAAATATGTGGATTCTACAAATTAACAAAGCATCACCTAACAAGAGAATTAAGATTGCTTTTTTTTTTCAATCGTAATATTACACTTTGGTAAATATTTCCAGTTTGTCGTTGAAATCCTTCAATAAGAAATGAAACCTAGTTTGAACAATAGCAAATAATCGTGATTTACTTTTAAACAATAGACAATATATTTAATAAAAACCTTGACTTTCAAAATTAATAATTTCATTTCCCCTTTTGAAAAGATAACTTACCTCCTTGGAACATGGCTGACAAACAATTATTTTGCCATCCGTTGTGAAATTCCTATCACCACCAATCCACTGTTTGAAATACGCTTTTACAAGATTTCTCTTTAGGCATTTATAGGCACTATAAAAGTTATCACATCTTCGCAATCATCGAAAATAAACTTATACCTCAAAAGCCTACTTTTAAAAGCATAGGAATAAAAAAGGCATTTAGGGCAAAATCCACCCCCTAATCATTACAAATGGCAATGCAGCGCATTTTAGATATTTTTGGTTAGGCATATGGATTGAATTTTAAATTATTAAAAATTAATTTAATAGCAATGATAAAATGAAAAAAAGTTAATAAATAAAAAAGCTATGACTGATTTAAGTATTTACAACTTGAATCAAAGTGATGTCACATTCTCAACATTTTTCTAAAAAACTACCTTTAAATTATTGTCTGTTCAGAGAAAACTATTAGGTTGATGTGTTGCATGTGGTCTATTGATGTAATACACGAGGTTGATGTGTTACATGTGGTCTATTGATGTAATACACGAGGTTGATGTGTTACATGTGGTCCATTGATGTTATACACGAGGTTGATGTGTTACATGTGGTCTATTGATGTAATACACGAGGTTGATGTGTTACATGTGGTCTATTGATGTAATACACGAGGTTGATGTGTTACATGTGGTCTATTGATGTAATACACGAGGTTGATGTGTTACATGTGGTCTATTGATGTAATACACGAGGTTGATGTGTTACATGTGGTCTATTGATGTAATACACGAGGTTGATGTGTTACATGTGGTCTATTGATGTAATACACGAGGTTGATGTGTTACATGTGGTCTATTGATGTAATACACGAGGTTGACCTGGTACAGTGAAATGGTTGATGAGAAGCTCACCTGTTCAAAAAGCCTGATTGTTTCTGTAACGCAGCACACGGTTGATAAACTCCTCAGTGCTGCCGTTCGGATGGAGCTGCTCCTAGACTCGAGCACAACGGCTAAAAGGGCATTGACACCCTCGCACTCGGCCACCAGACGAATGAGATGGGGCCCCTCTGTCCCTAAGTCACACAGACTGGACAAGGCAGCCCTCAGAGCCATCTCTGTGCCGGGTTCTTCTATCACATTGACCAGCATCTAGGGACATTATACAAACCTATCATACCTGTATCTGACACCTGGGACCTCCTGAGTTCAGTCAGCCAGTAATACCCTGGAGACTATACTAGCACCTGGGACCTCCTGAGTCTAGTCCCCAGTCAGCTTGGAGACCTATGATGGTGTTTAACAGCAGATGCACTTACAGTTATCTGATGAGTAAGTGCAGAGTCAACCAGCCGAGTGAACAAGTTCCCCAATGTCGCCACGTCGCTAGCAATGTCCGCCTTGCAGACGTTCGGACGTGCAGAGCTCAGTCGCAACTTGTCGCACACCTTCTCCAGCTCACGCCCGCCAGACTCGACCCTTTCACTGTGTTGGCGCACAAATTCTGTGATGTGTCCAGCCAGACTCTGAACTAGAGGCCCCACGTGGTCCAGCAGACCGCAGTCCAGTTGACTGGAATATGTAGTACACCAATTTTATAAAACATACACAATTGCAAAACCAAGTGGCTACAAGACATCTCAAGAATGGTTGACCATTGAAGTCTTGGCAGTCCGCTAAAATATTTTTTGGGTAATATTTACCCGAGGGCCGAAAGATACTACAAGGATACATTAGTGACAGAATATGATTATGACATATAGCACTACAAAATGGCCAGAGGATCAGTATGATTTTAGAAAATAGGTTTATAACTCATGTAATTTCTTTTTGATTTGTCAACCAAGTAATGCTTGTTTTGTTCCTATCAATAGTATGTCGTCTGGAAAGTTGTTTGTTAAAGTTTTCAGTTGCAAGAGAGTGTATTAATGCACTGCACATCTAGTCTAGTTTGAACTAGTGTACACCCCAGTTGAAGATACAGCACACCTGCCCCATTCTGAACTACCACACACTCTAGTTTGAACTAATTCACACCCTTCTCATTCTAAACTAGTGTGCATCCAGGCGAGTAATAGTGTTGAATGTAATGTTTATAAAGTTCATGTTATATCCACTGTAAATGGTTGACTACTGACCGACATAGCTTGGAAAACTCGACGGATATGAGTCTGGTGCGGTCTTGCAACATTCTGATGGTGTCGGTAGTAGTGGCAGCCATGGCGGTCACTTGTTTGTTCAGGTCGACAGCTACAGACTTGCTCTGGAGTGTATTCATACACTCTGTCTCGTAGAGAACACGGAGATCTCCCAGCCAGCGTCGCACAGGGTTACAGGGCTCCTGGGGACTAGAGACAGGGGAACATGTTCTATAGTGTGTTCATACAGATCTAAAACCATACACTATTGTCCAAATGTTGGAAGAAGTTGAGCAGGGGCCTACGTTATACTTACTTGTCCAAATGTTGGAAGAAGTTGAGCAGGGGCCTACGTTATACTTACTTGTCCAAATGTTGGAAGAGATCCAGCAACCGTCGAGGACCAAATTCTAGAGAGTTGACAAGACGAGGAGTGAGTTCTAGAGAGTCGACCAGACGAGGAGTATGTTGTGGAGTGTCGACCAGACAAGGAGTGAGTTGTGGAGAGTCGATCAGACGAGGAGTGAGTCCTGAAGTGTCCCTTGTCTTGGGCGTGGAGGTGAAGAGGGGCCCTGACACAGGCGAAGGTGACGAAGTTCCTTTAACCCTGGCGCACTTGGTGACTGGCGTGAGGTCGATGCAGTGGGGAAAGGTGGTCTCCGAGTCCGAGAAACCCGAGTCCTGGGACTTGTGGCTGTGACATGGACTGTTGGAGTCCCTGGGCTCGTCGCTAGACCACCACACCTTGGATGGGGACCTATGAAACTCTCCCATCCCTGGGGGGCCTGCAACACGCAACACGCTCTAGGACAATCTAGGTTACAATTTAACATTCAAACCAACAGTGCCCTGGTTTAAATATATAACACGCAATACAGTTTCAACCCTAGAGGAGAGTACAGTACAAAGAGCCCCAGAGTACTATGTCAGTGACTGTACAGTACAAAGAGCCCCAGAGTACTATGACAGTGACTGTACAGTTTCAACCCTAGAGAGTACAGTACAAAGAGCACCAGAGTACTATGACAGTGACTGTACAGTTTCAACCCTAGAGGAGAGTACAGTACAAAGAGCCCCGGAGTACTATGTCTGTGACTGTACAGTACAAAGAGCACCAGAGTACTATGACAGTGACTGTACAGTTTCAACCCTAGGGGAGAGTACAGTACAAAGAGCCCCAGAGTACTATGGCAGTGACTGTACAGTTTCAACCCTAGAGGAGAGTACAGTACAAAGAGCCCCAGAGTACTATGTCAGTGACTGTACAGTTTCAACCCTAGAGGAGAGTACAGTACAAAGAGCTCCAGAGTACTATGTCAGTGACTGTACAGTTTCAACCCTAGAGGAGAGTGCAGTACAAAGAGCCCCAGAGTACTATGGCAGTGACTGTACAGTTTCAACCCTAGAGGAGAGTGCAGTACAAAGAGCCCCAGAGTACTATGTCAGTGACTGTACAGTTTCAACCCTAGAGGAGAGTACAGTACAAAGAGCCCCAGAGTACTATGTCAGTGACTGTACAGTTTCAACCCTAGAGGAGAGTACAGTACAAAGAGCCCCAGAGTACTAGGTCAGTGACTGTACAGTTTCAACCCTAGGGGATACTTCACCCCTCCAATCCGCACCCTTCCAACGGCCTTGTGTCATCTTTTGCAGCTGGCTGTTAGTAACGGCTGTTCTCACAAGGCACGAGGCGGTATTACAAACATTGAATAGTTCCCTTCCATTACCAGTTCATTCATTCATTCTAGTTCCCTGCTGTTCGAGAGTTGGGTTTACTTCACTAACCGAACTGAAAGAAAGTCATCACTACACTACAGAATACAGAAATAACGAACTTTGTAGTGTGTTTTTGTAGTTCCTGTACATGCGTTAATATTATTCCATTTGATGTTATCATATAAAATGCTTACAACTCAGATCTTAAACTGATTGATTAGTTATGTTGATTGTTTGGTATAGAACTGGTTCTATATCTAAACTTCTATTAAAAAATATGTTATGTATGGTAAATAACGCAGCCTCTCTACTATCGATAATTCTTTAAATATTGTTTACATGACGTGTTAAGACAGCCTCCCTCAAGATAGCAATAACACATTAGCCTCCTTTACAAGACGGTAGCCCTTGTTCCTGTAAGAGGTGTTACGTGCTCCAAGCTTGTTGAATGCTCTATGTCCCATTGTTCCTGTTTGTTCTGTTAGGTTACACTTCGTGCAGGAATGTTGCTTTTGTTAGCACATTGCTTAGTCTCCAGGGTGAGGTTGACACCTGACCACGAGATCTGACAGATGATGTCATAGTCTTAGGTATCAACCAGCATCGCCACTGCCGGTAATATTCTAGTGATGAGTGGACACAATGCGGGCTGGCTTCAGTGAATCACCAGGAATTGTACAAGTAGTCCCAACTGATGATTCCACGAGTGACGCACAATCAGTGGCGTGAAACGTTCAATAAACACAGGGTGCAGCGGAGTTTGGCCCTTGAGGAAACACGGGACTACGCCCTGTTATAGTGAGCCATCCTATCTGTCCTTGTGGCTGATTGGTCAGGGAGACTGACTATAGGTCTAGTATACTCTGGTTACAGGTCTAGTATACCCTGGTTACAAGTCTAGTATACTGGAGCGAGCTATATTACTAATCTGGAAATGCGAGCATTAATTAACATGGTTGCCTCCTTTTGTTTGAACAATGTAGAACAGGGTTTCGCAAATATTTTTAGATTATTATTATTATTATTATTATTAGCACCGCGTCTTACTACCCGTTCGGGTTATACGCACTTACGTTAATGTGTAATGGTAGGGTGATTGTGAGATGAAATGGAGGACCTACAGTTTAACGTGGAATCCGAACCACGGTGGAGGCCTGGCATTCCACACATTCACAAGATGTCTTGTCAGAGGTGAAGGAAGGGTTTGGTAATCAGATAAATTTTTGCCGGGACCAAGGATTGAACCCCGGACCCCTGCATAGAAGTCCGACACCTTACCCCTAGACCACTAGGTCACCAATATTTTCAGAACCGCGAGCCAATTTTTATAACGGCGAACTTTTGAGACCCACCTAGCTTTTAATAGGCATGAAGTGGAAAGGGTTGGGGGGGGGGAATTTTTTCATCTTTTTACTACTGTTTATTTATTTATTCGTATCTGTATATTGTACGCTTTATTTACTTCCTTTTTTTATTTTCTTGGCGAGAGTAAGTATTGTGATCGTAAAAAACCTGCTAAAACCTAAAAAGGTGTTTTCTCGATGCCGTCTGTCTGTCTCTCGGACTAGAATCGAAACCATTTTACCTTTCGGGTCGAAACTGGTATCGAAGGTTCTATCTAGTAAGCTATCACTCCAAGGGGCCGAGTTTTTGGAACTAGATATCCAACCCTAAGATTAAGGGTAGTTGACTTAAGAACTAAAATAGAAAAAATCGATGTTATCGAAATACGCTCTAATTCGTATCTTGACACTGGTTAACTATAAACAAAATGGCGCATCTCCTTTTTTCCGTGAAAAAACAACTTAGAGTGTACTTTACATATGCGAATATCTCTAATTTTAATTATGTCTCAACTCTTTGAGACACGAAATAACTTATTGTAAAAAAAAATTGTTGGACTATAAAAAGTAATATTTAAAAAAAAAAAATTTTTTTTATAAAACCAATAGTTTCCGAGCTAAAAGCAAAAAATAATTATATATATATGTGTGTGTGTGTGTGTGTGTGCTTAGAATGTGATGCTCTTTTTTTTCACTATTTTGTCTAAAATATCCTCCTAGTTTTAAGTAAATGTCTCCATTTTTATGTAAGAAAGAGAGAGAAAGTCTGTGAAGGGCACAATACCGATTATTATTATTATTATTATTTTCATTTTTTAAACGATTATATAAACATTTGTCCCGCTACCCACAGTTTTGGTAACCAGTGATGTATCTCAAGGGAGCAGCTGTGTTTTCTTACAAGCTAGAATGAGCCACGTGCGCGCGTTGCCTTCCTCTCCAGGTGTTCTAGCAGCAGATGTCTTGAGAGACGGATGGGGGGGTTCAACTGTCCCTTCTCGGATAACAGCTGGGGAAATCCGTTCCGGTGGCCGCATGGTCTAACGCGCTACTCTCGCAGTACAATAGATGACGGAAATATGAAGGTTCGAATCTCGGTCCGATGTACTGAGGGTGGTTTTGCCATATTTGTTTTTTTTTCTCCACTCTCCCTCCACGCAAATTTCGGTACACTTCCTATAAATATCTCTAAGAACCACTAATGTAATTAGTACATATAATGTGTATAGCCCGAACGGATAGTAAAACGTTGTGTTAAAAAAACTGCTGGAGAAGTTGTTTGATCCGGGATCAGTTATGCCCCCCNTGCAACTTTATAATCATTATCATTATGCAAGACCGTAGTCAGGGAGGTTTTCCGGTTCAACCTCCCCCCCTCCCCCTTATGAAACCTGCAATCGTCCCAAAGGCGGACCCAGCGGGGAGAGAGATTGTATTTCATGAAACTACTTCAAGTATAATTATTTTTTTGTCATCGTATCCTACTACCCGTTCCAGGTTTTCCGACTATGCGATTATTTACGCTAAAATGTTAGGGATGTGTAAGGTTGAATTTAGAGAAGATGTACCCGCATTCGCGTGGAGGGAGAGTGGAAAACCATTCAAGTAACAATACTCTCCTGTACACCCAACTGGGGATCGAATCCCGATCCATTATATTATGTGAGAGTGACACCTTAGACCTTTCGACCAACGATGCGGGTTACTTTATTATAATTAAATCAAGGATATAAAATATGAGGCACAGTCCACGAGAGGTCGAAAGTCGGTGGTTCTCAACCTTTTTTGTACTCGCGGGACACTAGAATAAAAACATGTTTCACGGTACACTCCAAAAGTCAAACAACAATTTTAAGGAGTTTTCGGAAATTAAAAATATATATTTTTTTTATTCATCACAGTTAATGGAGATAATAATAAAAAAATATTTTTATTTTTAAAGTAATGCTATAATAATACGGTAAATTAAATACATATTTGTGTAATATAGGATATTTAAAGTGCACTTCCTGATATGGACTGATTATATCAACGATAGACTTACAAACTAGCTTACATTTATAACAGACATGACACAGTCATATGCATCATTGTGAAAGTGTTAACGACGAACTTTTTTTTTTTAATGCATGTCGAGAGTCGAGCCTAGGACTTTTGGATCGCTAAGTAGATGCGTTACCGACTGAAATAAGGTGTTAACTAATATTTTAACCATATAATAATAATAATAATAATAATAAATTAGTGGTTTTTAATTACCATAGAGAGTATAAATAAAATAACTAACCAAACAATATTTTTATGTGAAACTTGAACCGGAAAGCATTTATTTATAACAGTGGGGCGGCGGCGACTCCCATTTTGTGTCTAAGTTTATTTCCTTTTTGGCGTTTGATGTTTGCAAGAGTTGAAAATATTATTTTTACAGACACATGACGTTTACAAATTGATAAAAATTTAGCGGCACACCTTTGAAATATTTTCGGCACTCCATAATTGACGCGTTAAACTATGTGACCATCGATGCGGGTATTATTTTTTAACTTATCATTATAAAATAAACCATATAATATATTAAAAGCTACCCACTACTTTAGTTTTATGTTAGATTGATGTTTGTACTCACATTACATGCCCTGAAATTTAAGATACAATTACTGAACAACTTTCGCCACTGAAAACAATATTACTTTCAATAATGTCACAGTTAATGTTTTCCAATTATCAGAAGTTTTCAAATATTTGAACAAGCAATTTGTTTATTTTGTTTATCTCTTCCTATCAGAAAAGTAAACTTGTAGAATAGTACAGTTCTATCAGCACAAAATCATTCCACCGTAGTGTCAACCAATCTCCAACTATCCACTGAAACGCGCATACCTAAACGTCGGCATTATACCTGACATGAATAATCCGCGATTACCGCTTGAACTTAAAACACAAACCAAACGTATTTACTAGCGCTCATAGCGACTATGTTCTTAGTTAATAGCGGGTGGTGCGAAGACCTAGCCTAAAGCGCTAGTATCGTTGCAGTATTGCGCGCATGTTATTTATAATGTTGAAGAAAGAATTAAACCACAAACATTTAATTTTGTGGTTTAAAACTATTGACCAGAGTAAATAATCAGTCGCGTACAACAAAATAAATGTATAGGTAAATTACAGATTAACTACAATTAATTTGTTTAATCAACATTGTCAAAGCATTTAACTTTACTTTAAAATGCTAAATATAATTTAACAAAATTAGCTTGGCACATTCAGGGGGGACTTTACGCTTAGCAAGAAAATCAACACCAGTACTGTTCCACTCACACTACTGATCCAAACAGCTTTGTTCTTGCATACCAGCCTTAGAGTAGGCCTAATGTGTTTGAAACGTTATTTTGCAAGTTCTGCAAACTTAGCCTTACCTTGACAACTTTTGCAAAGCAAAATTATTTAAAGCTCTGATCAACTTTTAAGTACTGTGCCGACACAAGACATTGGTGGACACAAAACATTTTTGTAGGGAGGGGGTGTATTATTTGACAACAGCATTGGTATGTTGATCAATGCTATTTGATACTCTAGCTTCGTTTAGTCTGCGTCTGCCTATTGGTTTAAGAGTTCCAAGTTATAATCCCAACATGTTCGAAAAAGGTATCGCATTGCACTTGGTCGTCGGTAAAGTAAGGAATGAAGTCTTGTCTGAATGCAGTAACGCTGCTTTTAGCACATTCTACGCGCAAATATTAATTTAATTCTTCTTAACTACCCGTTTTATCTTTATACCATTATATTGTCCTTAATAACCATCACTACCCGGGTGTGATAATAATAGCATTTATTTATGTGGTGAAGTTAAGGCGTTAGCCTTTTCTTCCACTTAACCAGTGTTGAATACAACATACGCTATTGCAATTATTGAAATACAATTTAATATAGGAATATTCAAATAAGTAGAAAAACATTCGCACACTCATTCATACACTGAAGGGGTTTTCCACTCTCACTCCACGAAACTGTGGGTACATTTCCTATGAATATAAACGCTTTAAAACCATTAGCGTAATTAGTAAATAAGCTTAGAGCCCGGATAGGTAGTAAGACGCAGTGCTTTTTTTAAAAAAAAATTATGAATGCGTGCGTGATAATCTGCAAAGATACTAGCGCTCTTGAGAATCAAAGTCTGATCACCAGAACTAAAGAGAATTAGTTAAAATTTATTTATCTAGTCAATCTAATATTTATATCGTAATATTTTATATAATCTGTTTAAAATATTATTTATAAAATTAATTGTAAGAAGTTATATGCTTTAAGCACTATACAATAGTAAATATTAAAATACAATTATAATTTCACAAGATTGATTTGTATCTCGTAGTTTAGATGGACATCACTTCCTTTCCACGAGGGAACCATCAAAATGCAGAAGCCAACTAAAGTATGTAAATACATTTAATTTATCTTGTTAAAATATCAAACATAGCATTTCAAATATGTAATATTTATTTACTTTTTTCAGACTACGAAGGAGCCTATACAGTGTGTGCAGGTTTTTGGAAGGAAGGTAAGTAGATATTCATTTAAGTTTGACGATCTCAATACTTGCCTGTAACTGAATGTTGCGTCTACTTGGAAGTCAAATAAACTTGCATCGTTCTCAATTAAAAGGGCTGAAATCACTTTTGGTGGTGTCCAAACTGTCTAAAACATCTACAAATGGTTTTAGTATGCTTCTTGTGAATGTTAGAAACATAGTTTATTTGTTACCTACTATTACCAAAGTGCATGATTATTGAGAATTGACGCAGACTATTCGGATACAGCCCAAGTATTAGGGCATACCATTAGCATAATTATGCTTTTGAAGTAATAAGTCAAGTAGATAGTGCACTTAAATAATTCCTTTACTGTTACACCATAATGGTCCTAGTCCACCTTTGGCCATTCTAGTTTTATTTCATAATCTTTATTTTATTGACTTGGGAAGAGTGAAAGGTTGTAAAAAGCAACAAAAATTATTCAGCTAGTAAATTTTACTACAGGCTTACCTTGTCAATAAAAGTTTGTTTGTGTGTGTGTGTATATATATATATATATATATATATATATACCCACACACTCCCCTGAGGGTGGGGGTCCAGTGCCCCTTTCTATGCCCTTGGAATAGAGAAAGAGGAATGATATAGCAGCAGCGATCAAGATATGACCTTAATTCATAAACTGATAAAGTTCATAAGAACTTGCTATGTCTAATGATGGTCATTTCTTATGTTGACTTGCCAACAAGTTTGGTTGCACTAATACATTTTATAAATCTGTCAATTAAAATTTAAGACATGGCTTTTCCATAAGTTAAACAGCAACTCGACAGAGTTTGTTAGGAGCTAGCAAATGTGATTTTGTTTTGGATTTTAAAATAAAATAAACTCAAAAGATTTGTGTTTAAAAGATAATTCCAAGCTTTTATTTGCACCGAGTAGCTCTGAAGAGTGACCATGATTCGATAGAACTAATGACTCGCATACATGGTTGATTATCAACACTATATGATTTATATAACCGAAATAAACCCCATTTTTTCCCACAGACTAAATTTAGAATAAATGAATCTAAGTTTCATGTCTCACCAATATTAACAAAAACATCTTTTTTCTGATGTAAGTAGTTTCAGTGGGCAGCCACTATTTTCACTGTTTGTCAGCCCATCTACACTAACCTTCTTAGTGACACAAGCCGATCTGATTGGCTCCCCCCTCTACCTTTAAAATCAGTACAACTAGCGCCTTCTACCTTTAAAAGTTTCACAAACCAATTAGATAGACTTTTCTAGATTTGCACTGGTTCTGGCATAACTCTATAGATAAGTTAGGATTGTAGTATGTCACTAGAATAAAATTTGAAAGATTACTCTATCAAGATCTAGTTACCCGTTCTGGGCCGGACGCTGTCCGGCTGATGTACGTTGCCCAGTTTATTACTAGTAAAACCAATATGATTGTGTCTGTGCACACATCATCGTCACATGTCAGGACCATGCCCAAGTGCCATCTCGGCAGGGATAGTTTTGTTTACTTTTTCTCGAACCTGGCCCTGACTCGGATCAGTTGTGGATCAGATTCCAGAATGGAAGGAATACAGTTTCAGTAATAGTGTCTTAAAAGTTGACTACCTCGTTCAAAAATACTCATAAAACTTTGTTTCATCATCCATCAAAATGTGGATGGTGACGAACTTCCCCTTCCACTGCCTCAATTTTCCACGCATTGTGCACCCACATCCTCCTTTTCAATCTTTCAACACTTCTACCACCCGCCTCGGTGTCATAGTTAGCTAACGCGTTAGTCGTGTTGAGCTCAACTGCCAAGGACGGGGAGATCGAGGTTTGAATCCTTGTCAGGTGAACTGAAGGTGGTTTTCCACCATCATCCACGCAAATGCGGGTTCACTTCCTCTAAATTCAACCTTCCTAATTCCTAATACATGAACATAATTAGTACTTAAGCGTGTAATCCGAAAGGGTAGTAAGACGCGGTGCTAAAAAACACTTCTGCCCTGCTCCTTGGGTCCACGTCATTTGGCCTAAAGTGTATGCCAAATGACTAGGCCTACTTCCGCTAACACTAGTGCTATAATACCTAGGTCACTTGTTAAAATTGACAAATATTATATCACACCAAGACCTTGAAACAGTCTGCCCTAAAACCAGTGTGTGCTCCAAAACAGTGTGGAACCAGCGGTTTTGGGCGATGTTTGGCCAGAACATGGCCTTGATATGTGTGGCAAGATCTTAAATAACAGTTGGGCAATTTATTTTTGTACAACCTTAGTTGTGGCATTCTTAGCACACGAGATCAGGCTTAGGCATGGGACTAAAAGGGTCAAAAGTTTCAAACCAAACAAAATTTAAAAAAACCAACACAAAACTAATGTGTTAAATGGGTGTTGTGACTGTGGCGTCTCAGACTTGTCACCATGAGGGACACTAGTGACAAATGGGTGTTGTGACTGTGGCGTCTCAGACTTGTCACCATGAGGGACACTAGTGACAAATATGTGTGTGTTTTGCAGAAAAGTGCGACGGCAGTGGCATACTGTAAGCGCGGAAATGGCAACTTGCGAGTCAATGGCCGCCCTTTGGAGCTGGTGGAGCCGCGTGTGCTACAATACAAGTTACAGGAGCCCCTTCTGCTCCTCGGCAAGGTGAGTGTCTTTTCTGTCCACATCTTAAAACCTTGCGTTGCATATGCAAATATACAATCCAGGGTTACCAAGTGCCGAGAAAATGCAGGAGAGTTCACAAAATAAAACCTTTCTCTCCTTCCGTCCCGCCATCTTTTGCACTCAAAACATATGTTGCTATGTAGTAAAAACTGCGAAGGAGATACAATCACACTGTTCAAGAAACCAGTGTCACGACTTCACTATAGTCAATTTTATGATCAATACAATTTATATATTATTTGCTAAGTTATTTATATGCCTAGAGATTGCTTCTGATAAACTGGGGAAATAGTGGCAACCCAGGAAACCAATCTGTTCAATATTGCTGAGATGGTCCAACAAAGCTAATGTATGCTCTAAATGGACTTTAATCGTTGCTATTTTCTAGAGGAGACTTGCAAATCATTTCTAGTGTAGCCCCATCTTGTCTAGAAATATTTGAAAACAATGTGATGTGATGTGATGTGATGTGATGCGATGCGATGTGATGTGATGTGATGTGATGTGATGTGATGTGATGCGATGTGATGTGATGTGATGTGATGTGATGTGATGTGATGTGATGTGATGTGATGTGATGTGATGTGATGTGATGTGATGTGATGTGATGCAAACCTGAAAGAATAGTTTGGTTTAATCTATATATTGTTATTATTATTATTATTATTATTATTAGCACCGCGTCTTACTACCCATTCGGGTTATACACACTTACGCTAATGTGTAATGGTAGGGTGATTGTGAGATGAAATGAAGGACCTACAGTTTAGCGTGGAATCCGAACCACGGTGGAGGCCTGGCATTCCACACATTCACAAGATGCCTTGTCAGAGGTGAAGAAAGGATTGGTAATCAGATAAATCTTTGCCGGGACCGGGGATTGAACCCCGGCTGCCAGCACAGAAGTCTGACACCTTACCCCTAGACCACCAGGTCACCATAATCTATATAGAAAACATATTTACATTCATTCCACATTTCCTTCTAATTACTTATACAGCTACATATTTGAATTAAACATTGAAAAGAGGATAGAAGGGCACACCAGAAAACTGTAGACCTCTAGTTCACAAGACATAATTTTGTAATTTTCAGGGCACATCAGTCCCCTTATTAATTAGACGAAAGTAAAATAACTGGAGTATGGCAGGCAGTAAGGCTAGAGGTAGATCATGGTCACATAGATACTGTTTTTCCCAGGTTGATTATGAAGGCAATCAATATCTCCTTTCAACAAGTCAACATTTGCTTTGCAAGATGTTCTAGAACTCCTTCGAGTTTCGTACTCGTATTTGACAACTATTGGTACAAGATCTTTCATCTTTTGCCCACGGAGAGTATAATGCGAAAAGAATGAATAAAGGGATTGAATTGTACCAAAAATAGTCACCATTAATGGGAGATGGCATGCACTCCAGCCACACACACACACAGTTCACAAAAATAGCTTTACTAATTTTTTCAATAGTCCTATATTGAAAAGCACTTTTATAACCAACCATAACTGCAGAATTGTCATAACAGTGAAACTGACAGTTCTTTGAGCCATCTGTTATTCATTGATTGATTTTGTGTGGGAATAAAAGGGCCTTCACTATTTTGAAAATACTTGGAATCCAAGTTCATCGGACAAAATGACTTTCAATGATGTCTTATAAAACTGGAAGAACACGGCTAAAATATTGAAAGCCACGAAGGCTCAACTGGTTATAAAGAGATATTCAATAAAAGCTATATATGTTTGTATTTTTTAACTATGCAAGTGGCGCCACTTGAATGTGGTTTCGAGAACATGTGTCCCGGCTGCCTCACCTTAGTTACCCCACCGCTGACAACACTGCAAGTTTTGTTAGTCTCCAACTTAAAGAAATATCTATGAAAATTTAAAATAACTTGTAGTTGTGAAAGTGATTAGATGATGGAAGTATGAAGAAATGAAAAGAGAAGTAAATTTGTTTTCTGTAAAGGTTTAACCTAACTCTACTTTCAGGGTGGCTTCTCTTTCTATCATCATCACAAACAGTTTCCAGCCAATGTCCGGTCTGTTTGGAATATATAAGCCTCTCCAACCTATGTTTTCTCCCTACCACCTCTCCTCCACACTCCCTTCAGCAACACGACCCCCCACCTCTCCATTCTCCTCGTCGTTCTTTCTTGAGCTATCCGTCTCACCCTCTCCTTTCTTCCTATCCATTCTTGTCACTCCTCTAGTACTTTTCAGATATTTCATTCCACAGGCTTGAATTCTGATTTCATCCTGCTCCTTCATTATCCCCATTCCTGGTGTGTATGTCAATCCTGTAGATTACTCTCACCGAATTATCTTCTGTTTGTTTCCCTTTCACGCTCCCCAATGTCGCTTGTTTTCAGGAGAGGTTCTCTGGCGTGGATATCCGCGTGCGCGTGAACGGCGGTGGCCATGTTGCTCAGATCTATGCTATCAGACAAGCCATCTCCAAGGCTCTGGTCTCGTACTATCAGAAGTGTGAGTATATAACAAGTTCTAGAGAGTGGCTAGTGGATAATATTGAGTCAAGTTATGTTCACCGCACTGCAGATGTCCCTTGTGATGTTCCATATCCCGAAAATGATTGAGCCATGAAATGACCCGAGCCTGAAGCGACATCCATCTATACCTGCTTTCTGGCGGTATTTCCCCTCGGACTGTGGGTTTGTTGAAGTGTCCGAAACTTGTCTGTTTTAGATGTTGATGAGGCGTCCAAGAAGGAAATAAAAGACATCTTGATCCAGTACGACCGTACATTGTTGGTGGCCGATCCCAGGCGCTGTGAACCCAAGAAGTTTGGTGGACCCGGTGCCCGCGCCAGATACCAAAAGTCCTACCGTTAATCTTGTGTACTTGTACATTTATAAACAAATTCTAATAAAGTGTATTAAAACATACATGTAGGAATATTTAATTTTGGACCCCTAAAATAAGGACAAACACAATTTTAGGGTAGTCTTGTTAAATTATTGCAGTAAACTGTTGGTGTTTATCCCCAAAATTATTCAGATCACCTGGTTCTGCCAGAAGTTGGCAATCAACATCGTACTCTTGTTTCAACTATTGACTCAAATCATAGATAATACCCGATTAATGTTACGTGTATGAATGCTAGCACTTCCCCCACCCTTCCCCTCCTCCAGTGGTTGAAGAGATGTATAAATAGAGCAGGGCTGCTGCTAGCCACAATGTTGGCACACTTGTTAGGTATGGTATTGACATGTCGAGTGTGTATCAAGTGACCAAGCAAATGTATGTTGGAAGAGGTAAGCGGGCAAAGTGGTAGACACGAAGAAACAACGTGGACCAAGTGATAGCCAGCCAACAGCTGGGTGGGTCAAGTGGCCTACACGACTTGGACCAACTGCTAGACAAGCTCATGTATAGGAGTACAAAGATCTAGTTAAAGAGTAGGCTAAGTGACAGTTAATTCAATACACGATTGTTCTTGTTTTCACTAAAATAGTTTTTTCTCCCAACCTGTCAACTTGACCTCACACTTGACATATTTTTGTAGGGTTTGCTAAAGTAAAAATGTAGGTGAAAATAACTCTTACCTAATGATGACCTTATCACAAATTGAACAGTCGCAATTAATTCTGGAACATTAAAGAACAGTGAGGGCTGGTCCACAAGTATGAACTTTCTTATTTTTATATTAATAGATTAGTGGTTAGGAGGGTATAATTTACAGAAAATATACCCACTTTTCCATGAAGAAAGTTTAAAACCATTGAGTAAAAATTCCTTAGTAGGCTTTATTAAAACTTAATTTGACAACAGTTTTAAAATAGTATGTAAAATTAGTAAGCGACAATAAAAAGGATTTTTATTGTTTTTCAAAGAGATAGTTTTAATATCTAGTGCTAAATATTTTTAATTTTTAGTGCCTCTTTATACCTACTAGAGAGTTACTACCAGTTCGAGTTATATACTAAACTACTCTAATGAGTTTAGGGATGAGTAAGGTTGGATTTAGAGGAACTGCACCCAATTTTTTCTGGAGTGAGTGGAAAACCCACCTTCAATCAACCGGCTGGGATCGAATCCCGATGAATGGTCTCGACGCATAATTATTTAGTACTGTTTCAAAATATTTTGAGGGATGGGTGGTAATTAGAAAGGACATATTGTTTAAGGTACAAGGTTTAAGGACCGACTGGTAAGCGGGGTGGGTTGGAGCTGGATGGGATCAACACGGATGATCGAACCAGACTTCCTCTTGCTCAGGATGGATACAGGAAGTTGTATGGCTTAGAGGAGGCAAGAGTATAGGATGGGGACTGGAAGTTGTGCAGATCAAGACTGAGAGGAGTTATTGGCGGGGATGGAGGCTGGAATCTACCCTATTAGAAAATTTGGTGTGGCAGGGACAAATTTTTTTTTCAAAGTGCGGCTCGGAGAAAAAGGTTTGCGAACCACTGTCATAAGTGGATGTGGTCTGAAAGTAATCTAAGTTTCCATTAAATTTGTTTAAGAACACCAAGGTATCTGTAAGTAGACTATTTGAGATCTCCTAAAGCATCTTAGTAGAGTGAGAATAGTGAAACTAAAGTGATGGCCAATCCACCCTGTCAGGCCTATGGAGAGGGGATGAAACTAAGAATCTAGGTCTGTAATACCCTCTCAGGCCTATGGAGAGGGGATGAAACTAAGAATCTAGGTCTGTAATACCCTGTCAGGCCTGTGGAGAGGGGATGACACTAAGAATCTAGGTCTGTAATACCCTGTCAGGCCTATGGAGAGGGGATGAAACTAAGAATCTAGGTCTGTAATACCCTGTCAGGCCTATGGAGAGGGGATGAAACTAAGAATCTAGGTCTGTAATCTCCACAAAATGTATCATTGTTCCAATACCGACCCCTCTTAGAATAATTACATAATATCTTTTAATGTTGAACAAATCCTTGGTTTAACCTGTAAAAGCTTACTTTGCTGTGTTCCACTATGATACGGGTTATAAGATAGGCCATAGTATAATCAGTCAAGGTAGCAGAAACTTTAATGCCCCCACAAGAAGTGTTAGTGCTCCTGGCTAGAGCTAAATGTCTCCCAAGAAGTGTTACTGCTCCTGGCTAGAGCTAAATGTCCCCCAAGAAGTGTTAGTGCTGCTGGCTAGAGCTAAATGTCCCCACAAGAAGTGTTAGTTCTGCTGGCTAGATCTAAATGTCCCCCAAGAAGTGTTAGTGCTGCTGGCTAGAGCTAAATGTCCCCCAAGAAGTGTTAGTGCTCCTGGCTAGAGCTAAATGTCCCCCAAGAAGTGTTAGTGCTCCTGGCTAGAGCTAAATGTCCCCACAAGAAGTGTTAGTGCTGCTGGCTAGAGAGCTAAATGTCCTTCAAGAAGTGTTAGTGCTCCTGGATAGAGCTAAATGTCCCCCAAGAAGTGTTAGTGCTACTGGCTAGATCTAAATGTCCCCCAAGAAGTGTTAGTGCTGCTGGCTAGAGCTAAATGTCCCCCAAGAAGTGTTAGTGTTCCTGGCTAGAGCTAAATGTCCCCCAAGAAGTGTTAGTGCTCCTGGATAGAGCTAAATGTCCCTACAATAAGTGTTAGTGCTCCTGGCTAGAGCTAAATGTCCCCACAAGAAGTGTTAGTGCTCCTGGATAGAGCTAAATGTCCCCCAAGAAGTGTTAGTGCTCCTGGATAGAGCTAAATGTCCCCACAAGAAGTGTTAGTGCTCCTGGATAGAGCTAAATGTCCCCACAAGAAGTGTTAGTGCTCCTGGCTAGAGCTAAATGTCCCTCAAGAAGTGTTAGTGCTGCTGGATAGAGCTAAATGTCCCCACAAGAAGTGTTAGGTCTTCTGGCTAGAGCTAAATGTCCCCACAAGACGTGTTAGTGCTCCTGGCTAGAGCTAAATGTCCCCCAAGAAGTGTTAGTGCTGCTGGATAGAGCTAAATCTCCCCCAAGAAGTGTTAGGGGTCCTGGCGACAGATAAATGTCCCACAAGAAGTGTTAGTGCTACTGGCGCTGTCACGTGACCGGCGAGAGCTAAATCCGTCTCGCTCGTACTGGGCCGCCTCAGTTGTCCGAGATTGGGCGTCGGGCGTTTGTTTACTTTCGGGCGGACGGGCCTTTACTTGGATTCCGCAAGGAAATATATCGCAGACAGTTTCACATACAGGTTTGTCAAGTGTTCCATGTGCTGCCCACTGTTTCCGTCTCCCTCCTCGCTCTCTATTGGTCATTGGTCATTGTTGTGTGTCTCACTTTTAAAACACTTCCCGTCAATGCTGCGCACTATCTTACATTGTTGGGGTTTTTGCCAATATTCAGGGTATGTAGGACAATACCCGAAACTTCCTGGTAATGAAGTTGAAAAGCATTTACAGAATGCCCCACAAGGCATCGAACCCCGAACTATATGTTTTTGAGAACTATTTTAATGAGGTTAATGTCTCAACCCGCACTGCCACAAGTATTTTTTTAGAGCATAAATCAAGAATATTTCAACCTACTTCGATGGAAGCATAGTCTAAGGCGTCACTCTCGTGTTAGACTAGACTGCCGATAACAGGGAGATCTGGGTTCAAATCCCGGTTAAATGAACAGAAGATAGTTTTTCCACTATCCCTTCATGCAAATGCTGGTACATTTCCTCTAAATTTAACCTTCCTCACACTTAAATCACTAATGTCATTAGTACACGCGTACAACCTGAACAGGCAATGCTAAAAAAATATTTCAGCATATTAGTAATTTCAAAACGATTATTATTGTTCCTTTTAAAGTCTTGAGTCGTGAGTAGTTTTGAAAGAGCAAGTCTCATGGATCTCACCCTTATTAACCGAATCTCATCTTCTCTCCATTTGAATTGTCCTGAATCTCGTCCTTAATGACACCTCCTCTTGTGTTCTAACTCTCTCCAACAGAATGTCCTGAGTCTATCCCTTAATGACACCTCCTCTTGTGTTCTAACTCTCTCCAACAGAATGTCCTGAGTCTATCCCTTAATGACACCTCCTCTTGTGTTCTAACTCTCTCCAACAGAA
>CABFVZ010000352.1:185571-201181 GCA_902151445.1 Timema monikensis
TGGCTGAGCTATCATACCTGACTCTCACCTTATACCTGGAGTGTTACTGGGTATAATGGCTGGTCTAATGGCAGAGCTATCATACCTGACTCTCACCTTATACCTGGAGTGTTACTGGGTATAATGGCTGGTCTAATGGCTGAGCTATCATACCTGACTCTCAACTTATACCTGGAGTGTTACTGGGTATAATGGCTGGTCTAATGGCTGAGCTATCATACCTGACTCTCACCTTATACCTGGGGTGTTACTGGGTATAATGGCTGGTCTACTGGCAGAGCTATCATACCTGACTCTCACCTTATACCTGGAGTGTTACCGGGTGTAATGGCTGGTCTAATGGCTGAGCAATCACACCATTTATCTATTTTATAGAATTTGATAGAGATTATTATATTTGACAATGCAGTTTAATATAATTTGTATGATTTTACGGAAAATGTTTTTGTCAGGAATAACTTTTATAAGCCCGTAGTTTTTAAAGCTTGCAACTGTTGTAACTAGTGAAGTGTAAAATACTTTTGGGCATTTTTTTTTTTAAGGGCGTGTGGAATTTAATCTATGTGATGGCTGAAATAACCCATTTAGTATCCTACCATCATTAGTTTGAGGTTATTTGTCAGTCAGTGAGTGCAATATATTTGTAATTAATTATTTGATGTTGTTTGTTGTCTAGAGATGGAACCCAGCTTCCCTTACAGGGACATAGTCATTAAGAGAGGACAGGATGTGAAGGATCTATTCCTGCTACAGACAGAGATTGGCAGGTAGGAAACTGTCGCGGCTCTCAGTATTGCTGCAGTTAATCTCTCGTGATGGAATCTCAATTCTCAACATTATTTTCCTGGCAGTGTTTATATGCGGGAGGGTTTTAATAGCTGGTATTTCCGTCCCAAGGTGAAGTGTAGCTGCAGTTCTGCCAACATGCCTCACACAATTCCAAGTCGCCAGACTAGATATTCACACGAACAATTTCTAGACTGAGTTTATATTCAGACGTGACGCATGACTGATGGTGCATGGTGCACAGTGCACTATAATTCACAATAAAAATATAACCGTTTAAACTATTACTAAAATCTATTGTTCTTTTTATTTATTTATAGAAGTTGACCTAACCTCTTCACGTTAGTAAATAAGGTTTTAAATATACTTATTTTTTAAGGGTTAAACAAAGTTCATTGAACTGAATATTTTTAAACATAAAATTAATATAATCTAAAATGGCGCCTTTCTAGTAAATCAAATTAGATTTTTTATTTGGTTTTGATTTCATTGTTGTTATTAATATGATGGTATATCTACTTCTCAATAACAGAATCTAAAATGAAAGATTTACCCTGATCCTCATGAGTCGTCACAAATTTGCTCTCAAATTCAGTTTGTACTTTTTAGTGGATACGGATATACGTGCATCTTTTAAAGTTGCACCGGTACGTCTATTTGCTCCCTTTGATGAATCCAACAAAAAGCAACAATGCAAACAAAATAATATGTTTTTAGCCTACAATCGAAACATGTAAAGCAAATTCGAAACAGAAGTTGAAGATAGTTTTTGTCACATAACACTATTAATTTTTAAATTATGCAAGTGTATTTAATCAACGATATAGATTTTTAGAAGGAAACCATGCACGCTAATATATCAATTTATGTTGAGATAGTTGAATGTATCTGTTCTTACGTTTGTTTAATGTAGTTTAATCGCTAATAGGTATTAATATAATCCAAGTTTTATTTTTTCCTTTTAAAATTGTTTCCAAGATGCGAAGGTTATTGTGGGTGTCGGAAGTTGAAGAAGATTTGATTTCAATGTTTAAAATTTGCCATTACCCCTAGAAGTTATATATCGCCAATAAATTGTTGTCCAAACGAATCGACACATGGGTGTGGCCTGTTACAGGGGCAAGTTCGGAACGGTGTACCGTTGCCAGGAACACAGTACAGGACTACAGCTCGCCGCCAAGTTCGTATCGACGTCGCGACGTGAAGACAGACGCAATGTGGAGCGCGAGATAGACATAATGCGCGCGCTGCAGCATCCTCGACTCATTCAGCTGTACGACGCATTCGACAACGGGAAAGTTATGGTGCTCATACTTGAACTGTGAGTCTCGCTAGTATTGTTTCATTAAGTTGGCAGCCACTAAAAGTGTTGTACAGAGTCAAGAGTGATTAAATTCACTTGAATGAGTAGTTCATGTATCTATTTGCTATTCATGCGAGAATATAAATGTATTATTTAAAAAATAGCTGCGATTCCTTTTAGATCAAAACAAAACATATTTAAAATAAAATAAAACACATCCCTAAAGCAGAAACAATATTTAAAAGTCACATTAGCGAGATAGTTTAACAGGACAACCGGTTCGATTATATTTGTGATTTTGTTATTTGTAGGATGCAGCAAGAGTATTTATTTTTATTATTATATATCCTAGTGGCAACCCATGCCAGTGACGTCATTATAATATACCGCCCAAAATATTTACTATTCCTCCTGAATGGTACAGTAGAACAATAATGCTTATTGTTTGAGGTTGCATGGGTGGTAGCTTTGCTGAATAAGGGGAAATATCAAACCAAAAACTTGTCACAGAGATCGACCGAAGAATACCATTTGTCTTTTGTCGCTTTTTGTAGTTCAATTTGAAGTAGTTCACGCAGATGAGGTGATATCGTGTGAAATAGTTAGACTAGTTCAGCTGGAGCAACATTTCAGTTTGAAGTTTTAGTTCGCGAACTACACATCTCCACGATAAGATTATTAAGCTCACTTTGATTTCCTAACAATGATTAAAGAACTATTTATAAAGTTAGGTACAAAATATTATTAAAAAAATAACCTATAAAAATAGACAAAACCTCATAAATAAATGCACACTGAATCAAACACAAGATTTACAAATGGAAGCTAAAAAATATGCATGCTATAAAAAAATTTGCCTAATAAACTTGTGCATTCTGCTGAATACAGGCCTAAATATTGATTCACAAATATGTGTTTCATAAGTAATAGCTACTCCCTTCCAACGCAACCCTCTCAAGTCTAAAAGTTAGCATAGCAAATACTCCAATCCTTAATCTCAGTTTTCTAGACTGAGCCATTACTTCTTCATTCAAGTAGCTCATCATTAGTCCCTATGAGGCTGAGTTGACCTCTTTACAGACCCACTGCTTCACAGATAATCTGTAAGTGCAAGGGATTGAACCCAGGCCCTCTGGATCTGTTGCCAGTATCTCTGACGTCAAGTTCAGAGAGGCGGTCGTGAAATAGATAGGACTTGTTAAACATAGGTCTTAAGTCCTTAAAAAGATTTAAAAAAATACCTTAAAATTAAATGAAATATTAAAATATGAGTTAAAATGACAAAAGATGCCCAAAGAAGGATCCATAGAAAATATTCCCACAGCCAGGGGGTCATGTACGGAATTTTTGTACGTACACATTAGCATTATCTGTGATGTATCAAAAAATAAGAAGACATTTAATTACAATCCAGCCCCTGCGAATGAGTCTAGGAATGTTTGTCTATTAGGATCCATGTAAAGTATCCTTTTAGGCAGTAGGTACATGATATAATTTGAAAAACTCCAAGTCATTTTTCTGTTTTCCTTCCAAACCTATGATAAACATTGATAGTCGTTATTGGTTGATATTGCATTATCAAGTTGATACACACAATAGATTAGTTTGATTGGTTAGTTACATCATTTCTTCGATGCCTTGGTTAAAATATCAATCCCCGGGTCTTTGTTTTGAAACTAGGTGAATTTTGTTGTTGTTAGATTAGACTGGTCATTACTCACTGATGTCCTTTGATGGAAATAACACTTTGAATAAGATTATTTAAGAAGGACCTTTTTACAGAATGAATAGGGTGAACTGCTTGAGTAAGTCATCAGAATAGAAGGTATATTTTGCAATTTAAAAAAATCTAGATGTTTTCAAGAGTCCTTGTTGCACAACTAATGTAGATGAGTGGTTTTAAAGGGTCCTTGTTGCAGGACTGATGGAGATTAACTGTTTTAAGGGTCCTTGTTGCAAGACTGATGGAGACAAACTGTTTTAAAGGATCCTTGTTGCAGGAATGTTGGAGATTAACTGTTTTAAGGGTCCTTGTTGTAGGAATGATGGAGATGAGCTGTTTTAAAGGGTCCTTTTTGCAAGACTGATGGAGATTAACTGTTTTAAGGAGCCTTGTTGCAGGACTGATGGAGACAAATTGTTTTAAAGGGTCCTTGTTGCAGGATTGATGGAGATTAACTGTTTTAAGGGTCCTTGTTGCAGAACTTAAGGAGGCGAGATATTATAGGGGCTCTTACGGGGGGGGGGTTAAGGAGCACAACCAGCAATGTTAAAGGATGCATTTTGTCTTAAAGTGTTGAACTATTTAATAGTTTATTTGTTGCAGGATAGAAGGAGGTGAGTTGTTTGAAAGGGTTATAGATGACGACTTCATCTTGACTGAGAAATCATGCACAGTGTTCATGAGACAGATCTGTGAGGGGATTGAGTTTATACACCAACAGAACATCATACATCTGGACATGAAGGTAGATAAAACATTCTCCATGTGTAGGCCTACCCTTCGTTAACCCTGTAAGGTAGCAGACTTACCTTGCTTGTTTCCACTATGGAGTAGCTTATAAGATAGGGCCATAGTGTAGTCTGTCAATTAATATCAATATCATTGTAATCATGGCACTGCCCATATGGAGACAACAATTCAATTAATTTGAATTAGTTGAAAATGACAAATGGACACAGGAATAGAACCCGGAACCTTTGGCTAAGAGCAATTCTTTATCACTGAGCTATCTTGTATTCGTCTATGCTCAACTAGTTTAAGTTAAGTTGTGGTCTCCTCCATACGGACAGTGCCATAATTGCAATGATAGGCGACCTGTGTTGATATTCGTTGAAATTTCACTTTAATTTCTATCTTGTATTGTATACTTGGCCGCATGACTGGCCTACCGAGTCACAGATAATTGCGCATTCTGATAGCTTACAATATTATTGGTCAATCATATGGAGATTACGTTTCCACACGTCCATCCCAGACTCAGCCTTAAAACATGGGTGAGGAATGACATTAAGTCAAAGGTCCTGCGTTCGATTCTCGTGTCCAGGTGTAATTTTTTTTCAACTAATTTAAACTAATAGTTGTTCAAGGTAAGAGTGCTATCTTTCAGGGTAGACTGATTGTACATTAAGGTATCTAATGAGTCAACAGCCTCTTGCATCCAGACATGAGGTTAGCCTAGTATCGATTGTACCAACTATACACTCACTCAATGTTTTATGGCAGTCATGGGAATGAGCTTGGCAACAATCCTGCTGGGCACGCAAACGAGACGTAAGTAGAGTTGAGCGCGAGTAACTTGGGTGATCGTTCCGACTGGACCTGTCAAAGGAATCCAAAGGTATCACAAATGTTCGGTCCATCCGGTCAAATAGGCCTGGGTCAGAATATGGTGGTTCATCAGTCTGCATGGACGTGCTCTTGAGCGTGGTCATAGCGAGTCCACATGTGAACCTTTTTTAGGCCGTATTTATTGTTACCGGGTTTTTGTGTCGCTGGTAACTGGATCCATATAAGTTCTTTAATATATTAAATTATACTCAATTTAATGTTCCAATTTATTCTATCTACACCATCAGGTGTTGGTTTTAAACTCATTTCCTAAACATTACACCTAGCTCTGGGTCCTTTAACCTCGGAGTTATAAACTCGAGTTATGAGAGCTGCGCGAGCTGACCGAGGTTTCAACATGGAAACATCACTGTGTTTATGAAACAATGTACTGATTTCTGAAAGATTGATCATGGCAACTTCTCTTAGAACATTTCTATGAACTGCAATGTCAAGAATGAGGTCACAGACAATAGAGGACTGCCTTGGCATAAAGAGAACTACCGAACATTACCATTTGTAATGTATTGTGTTTCCATCTTGTTTCAGCCAGAAAACATCCTTTGTCTGACGCGAACAGGCAATAGGATCAAGATTATTGACTTTGGTTTGGCTCGCAAGCTTGATCCAAACAAGAAACTGCAGGTGCTGTTCGGAACCCCGGAATTTGTCGCTCCGGAGGTCGTCAATTTTGATCAGATAGGTTTTGGTACGGACATGTGGTCTGTTGGCGTAATATGCTATGTCTTGTAAGTATTATACTCCTGCTAACCTTAGCTCTAGTAAGAACATGGTTACATGGTTACCTATCACCATAACACTGCGTTGTAGACAAGATCTGACCATTCATGTCAATCAAATTAACTAGCATTCATTATTGTATAAAATACTGCCAGAAGCGATTTGTTAAATGGATTCATGGCGTTTACACTAGTTCATCGGATAAATCACTGAAACCATAGGTCCTCATTTAATTCATATCAATTTATTTAACTGAATAAGGGGCACATTCATATCCACCAGAATTTGGTTTAATTCAAGTTGGAGTTATTCTGTTTAATGTTTAAATTATCGCAACATAATATAAGATGTCTCTTCTTAAATTAAATGAAAAATTCACCCTTTTCACAAAATAAACTTAAAAACCTAAGCATACAAAAAATTAAACTTTGGGCATATTAAGACTCCTTACGCAAAATATTGGGTCCATTCAGTGAAATGAAATTTACTGTTATGAGTGAGAGATTAATTTAGTTTAAATCATGATTACCACCTTATAAATAATAATTAACAAAACATATATTGACTATAGGTAATGTAATATTAGGGCTACATAGGGATGGGCTGTGAAAATTTTAACAATGGGCTCGCAATTTTTTTCTTTTGATTCTTAAATCTTTTCTAAAAAAATGGAATATTAATAAAATTATACAGGAAAATATTTTGACATTGTTTATTAAAACATTTAACGATATTTTTCTAAGTAAGGCACATAGGTGTTCCAAAAATTTGGATCTATGAAAATAAAATATTATTTCAAGCTTATTTTGGCTTAGTAATAATTAGTATAGTGATAAAATATCTTATGCATGCTATGACAGATGACTATAGAAACAATATCTTAAGCAATTATATTACTGTATTTTATTATAAATAATAATTATTCTATTATTTTAAACACAATCACAAAGATCACTTGATCGAATAATAGTTGATTGTCAAAAAAATAAGACTATGCCAAAAATTGCCATGTTGTTTTATGGTGAAAATAAATAAATAAACGAAAATGTTAGTAATGAGCTTGCATAAGCCTGCTACAGCTTACCAATAGGCCTATCACACTAACATACAAACAAAATTGTTTGACCTTTAAATAACACTTAGATTTGAAATCTTATGATTTTTTTCCTTCAAAATATAAAAATAAATCTTTCATTGTCTTGTTTCTATTGCTTAACTCTTTTAGTTTTCAATTGTATAACTGATAAAAGGTTTGAAGCCTAGCTCTTAGTTCGAAATGTATTTACTTTTGTGTTTATTTGTGGAATCCACTGTTTGCACAAACCAAACATTCATTTCAGGCTTTCTGGTTTGTCGCCTTTCATGGGAGAGACTGACATTGAAACAATGGCCAACGTCACAATAGCCAAGTACGATTTTGATGATGAGGTTTTCAATGAAATCTCAGAGGATGCCAAGGATTTCATAAAGAAACTTCTATTGAAAGACAGGGAGTACGTGTTACAAACAAAATATGTTAGCTATTCGTAGAGCTTCATTTGACATTGTTGACGCTTTCTTGTCTGGTAGAAATTGGCAGAATGCTTTAGTCGGCTTTTAAATTATTGACAGATAAAGCTGTATTTCATAAACTAACAAATTAAACAATTGGTTCTTTACTATATGTATATTAACATCCTTAAAATAACAGTTACTATTCTCCTATGCTTATTGTGCTTATACATGTTGCTACATGCTTAAAGGTATGACAAAGGCCCATATTAAATGTTTTATATTCAACAGAAATATGTTTAATTGAACATGTAGATTCCTTTAAAGTATTAATATTAATGCTTGAAATGTAAAAGACAAATTTATACAGGACCAAATGTTTACTGTGACTAACTTGTCCAACAAATGTTAAAAAGTTTTAGTGAATGTTATTTGCATGCACACACAAGACAGCAAAACAAAATGTTTTTGTGCCCAAATACAACAATACAGTCCATTATTTATCTTAATAAATCTCTGATTAAACATATTTTGAGGATCTGTTACTTATATAATTTTACAAAATTAATATATTATATATATATATATTTAGGTGTATTTATTGTTTAGCTCTTACTACATTTTGTTTGGTTTTCACCCGATCTAACTCTGGGTCTTTGTCTGCCTTTACTTCCGCAGCAGTCGCATGACGGCCAGTCAGTGCGTGAACCACGCCTGGCTCAAGCGGCCATCTCGACCCGAGATCATTGCCGACGGACTGGACATGTCCAAGGACAACCTTCGGTTCTTCGTTGAACGCTGGAACGAGCACCCCAACAGCCCTTACCTATTCGACGTTACTGGCCACATCATCTCCCCTTGCCCCACTGTCAAGCTGGCGGACTCCCGACAATCGCTTACCGGCTGTTCCCCGTCCCCATGTGGGTCTCTTTCCACATCCCCGGACTCCGTCGTTGAGGTAGAGACCCCACTAGGAAAGTCTCCGGCTGAAGATTCTCCTCGGAGTTTCCTGCATTACACGTTTGAACCAGCCCCATACCACCTCGAGAGGTTGCAAACGTTTGAACGCCGTGCGTCCGACAGCTCGTGCTTCCTTCGTAACACGGGAGACACAGCGAGCAGGGTAAACCTTGCTGACGAAATCCGTAAACTGTCTGACAAATTGTTCCAAATGGCCGCTCTTCATCCACCTGATTACACCAACAATAACCATAGTAATGACTCGATGCCGACTCCAAATCCCGTATTAGCTCCCCCTACATTATTAGCCCACTCCACCACGTCCTCTATCAGCTATAGCAGTAATATTGTGTCTGAGAACAGATCATCTTCCACTTATCATAAAATTACAGTTCCTCCCACCGCACCTAACATTCTCCCTCGTTTGGCTAGCAACCTCACCGTCAACAAGGTGACCGAAGATATCGGCGCCAGACGGACCAAGTTCCGCGTTTCTAACCTGAACAGAGACGTCCCTGTAGGTCTCCCCTCGTCAGCTAGCAATGTAATCTGCTTCGCCAACACTTCGTCTCCTTCCTCTTCACGTAACTCCTCCGACATTAGCCCCTCGCGAAGTTTATCATCAGGATCCTCTCAATCTCCGTGCACATCTCCCGAGCCAGCCCACATCACCAAGGACCTGTTGCTTCGCCTTCTGAGCAAGTGGGATGATACCCAGACGTTGAACCAATCACCAACAATCCGCAAGAGCAGCATATCTGCAGATTGGACAGACGAAGATTCCCTCGGTCAACATTCGATGAATTCCTTGGCGTCTTACTTCCAGTCTTCCAGAACTGGAGACAAGAAACATCCTGTTATACCCCCCTAGTTATCTAAATTTAATAAGGTGGCACTGACCACGGAGTCGATCGATAATGGGCTCAGGACTGTACTCAACAGGTAGGGCAAGAATGTTTTGGGGGTCAAAGTCTCTCCAAAAGTGTTATTAATCATGTATTTTTGTATGCCTATTCAATGCCGAGACCAGTACTTTATTGAAATCTCATTTCATCTTAAATGTCTATTATGTCTTTAAAAACTTTGAATTGCTTCAAGAGAGATATAATGTTTGAAAAGGCTCTTTGTTATTTCACCACAAGCCAACGCAGATAGGCCTCCGCCCTCCCCCCCTTTCCCCCCAAATAAATCTGGGTATGGGCCTGCTCTGAGGACAAAGATTTAATAGTCTGGTGACAAGCGTAAAACACTTGAATCATTCATTTATTATACTGTGTGTACTTGTGAAAAAACATTTTTATCTAGTAAGATATTGATTAATTTACAACTTAATATTTATAAACTGATAAAAACAAACATACAATTTGTAATGGAAGGCAATGAATGAACACTAAGAACTGAAAAGTGCCGTTAATAAACTTCCATGTTAATATAATCACTCATTCAGAATGTATGAAAGGGAATATTATACAACTATTTGAATAGTATATTGTTGTTTTGTTATTACTGTGTACTATCCTGTGAACAACACAAATAAACACAACAAAGACTAAGTACAGTTGCAACCTCAAGTTTTATATTCAAATTCAGGTATTTCTGATCATTTATTTGGATGATAAAAACTCAATTTTAATTACATTCACGTTATACACATCAATAATTGAGAATCTTGTGGCACTTAATCATTTTTGAAAAAAACTATTGGTTGGAAATGTAAAAATAATAAAATTACTTTGGATAATATATTTTGTATCACCGCGTCTTACTACCTTTTGGTTATACATCTATATGATAATTACTCTATTGAAGTAGGGATGAGGGAGGAATTATTTTGGAGGAAATGTACCTTCATTTGCGTGAAAGGAGAATGAAAAACCATTTAATAAAGCCACCCTCAGTCGACTCGACCAAGATTAGAACCTCGACCTCCCCGTCATCAGCTGGCCAGTCTAATAGGAAAGTGACGCATTCGACCAGGGTGAGGGGGCTGTATTATATCATTAAGGGGGCATCGTGGCCCACACATGAGATTTTAATTTATTAGATAGGCCTAATACATTTTAATATTTTATACAGAATGAAAAAGCGTAGGATTAATTTTTTTTTTCTTCAACCCTTTTTGCATTCTTTAAGTGCACTGATATATATGTATATATTTCCTTTCCCTAACTAAGCAAAATACAAAAAAATCATTTTTTTAATTGTCAATTTAAAATATAAATATATATAAAAAAAAGCTAAAAACAAATAATAAATAGTTATGACAAAGACAGTAATAATAAACTTAGTTTAAAATTTAAAAAAATTCATTCAAAACAAAATGTCAGAATGGTAATTTGTTGGAAATCTGGCATCACTTCTCACTAAATTATCAAAATCTAGAGAAATATTTTGACTTTAAACAATCCTCATTGTGTTTTGTAAATGTTCATCTGGAAGCTTAGTTCTTAGAATGGCTCTATCCGCTTTTAAAAGGAAGAGGAACTTCTTAACATTGATAATATCTTAGCCACATTCATTTTGACTGTGGGAGAGTTTTCACCCAAATAATTCGAGTAAAACTCTAGTACGGAGTAGGGACACTTTCAAAAATGTGTCTTGAAGAATAATTACACTGAAAATAAATAAATACAAGTTGTATTTCTTCTTTATCACTTTTGACATCAATCGAAACTGGAGCTGAGAATAACGAAAACAAAAATGTATCCATAAATCTGTCTTCAAACTCTTTTCAGAGAGCTGAAATTTGTGTACCATGATTATTGAAGTTGTGTACATCATTATAGGTTTCAAACCATAGTTTTGAGCGTAAGGAAGTGAGCAGAGTGTTTGTTAGCAAGTTGGTATTCCCACAGTCTAAGTTTGGTTTGGAAGGCTCTAACATTGTCGAATAACTGTGTGATGATTTGGCCCTTTCCCTGAAGTTAAACGAATTAATATACTGTGTAAAACAACAACAAAAGTTAAATCTATCATCCAAGACTTGTCATTAAATTCACCGACCAAACAATTTTTTGAGCCATAAATATTTCAATAGAAGCTTTCAGTTCAATAAATCGACTCAAATCACCTAACTTTGGAATGATCCAGTAATTCTGTATATTCTTCACAAATTATTTCCAAAAAAAGTTGCAAACTGACAGTGATGACACGCATGATTACAAACCACTGCTTGCATCACATGGTTCATTTTAAATGTTTTTGTGCTCAATGCTTCCTGGTGAGGGAAACAATGTAATGCTACAAAATGTTCAGATGGCAGCCCCAACACCACCAGTTCTCCTCTTAATTTCACAGCCACACCATTTTTTGAACCCACCATAGGAGCGCCATCAGTAGTAAGGCTGACCAATTTTTTTTTTTTTTCAAACAAGTCTGGTATCACTTATCACTTTTTCTAAAGCAAAAAAATATATTTTCTGAAGCGTTAGTGTCTTTTAGGGGAATTATTTCTAGTTATATCTAGGTCTTTGTCCACAAAACAAGGAACGCAACCAGCTGTGCCACATATTTTATATCTGTACTTTTGTCGATGGCTATATAAAAATAAATAAAAAGTACCAGCCCTCTTTATTAGTTGTTGTTTGATATTACTTTAAATATCGGTTATACATGCTGCAACAGTATTCCTTGAGAGGCTAATGTTTGAAACTAATTGTTTTTGATTTGGACATGCCAGTTCTGACGCAGTAAACAAATAGTCTTTTAAATCTCTTCCTCACTGAATGGTTTTGACGCTCAGGTAAATCGAGTGTCAAACTCAAAATACACTACAGGCCGCATTCCTGTTCTTCTTTCGGTGTGGGGTGGTCTAAATGATCCCGTGGGTCGTATGTTTGACACCCCTGCCTTGGATAATTTGGTTACTAAAGCGGGTACTCTGGAAAATAACTTTGCAAGCTATATTTAAATTCCTACTTTCTCTATCCTGTCATTCACTCGCTCCTCCTCAACTATTCCTCTCCCCCCTCCATTCTTGTCACTCCTCTCCTAAAGTAGGCTACTTCTCAAAAACGTCATTTCACTTTGTAATTATATTTGGTCAGTGTTTATTTTAAACTGTCAAGAAATAGAGTTGTTGTGGCAAATCGCTCAAAGCATTTTATCAAACCAGCTTAACCGAAGTCTTTGATTGGTTACTATGGTTTGGTTATATGATGATACACTTAGGTATTTTAAGAGAATTATATCGGAACATTTGAGATTCTCTGAAACATTATTCTTTGTTTTATTAGGTACATTTGAATTTTAAAAAATGAGTATTGTGTTTTGGGATATTATAAATGTTCACAAAACTTCATAAGGGCTACATGAGCTATACTGGTATCTATATTTTTTTTGTCGGCAGAAATACTTTGAAAAAATTGGAAATCTTGTAATTGTGTTTTAACAGTGACGAGTGTATAAAACAAAGGTTTAACGTACGCTCCATTTATCCTGAAAGGTAATAGTATTACCTAGCTTGGTTCCAGATAAGATAGTGCTCTACTGTAATGAGTGTAGGTACCTCTCACATATATACAGTAAAAATACATGAAATGAGATATGTGTTCTCTTTGAACGTGATTTGGTGGTATTAATTTCATGTTTACTCCTCACTAGCTGGATATGTAGCTCCTGCAATACAGATCACGAGAATGACCATCAATAATTCCAACAATATCCTGTAATCCGCTCCATTTATATTATTCCAAGATTTCCATTGTGACTTGTAACCAACTTTGAATGCTCCAGGTGTGTTTTAAAACACTTTCCGATGATGATCTGAAAGTATGTACAGATTTTATCTTTTCCTGAATCGGAATCTAACTATGGGACGAAAGTTTAAGAAAAAAAAGCAATGGTTGTAAAATAAGGAGCACCCTAGTATCGTGGTTAACCAACATTGAGCCACTTAAGGGGTATAAAGGTCTGAGCACGTCACTCTCATGATAGACTGGACTGTCGACAACAGGGAAATTGAGGTTTGAATCCTGGTGGGGTGTAATGAAGGTGGTTTTTACTAAATCGGTTTCCACGCTCTCTCTACCCAAGCAAATGCGGGCGAACTTCCTTTAAAATTCAACCTTACTCATCCCTAACACAAGAGTAATTAGTAAATACGTGTACACTTCAAATTGGTAGTAGAATGCGGTGGCTGGGAAAAAAAATCTAACAATGCAAATTAGATGGATTAACAATGTATGCTTTAGAGGGGTGGGAGGCACTAATGTCTCAATATGCTCTATGTCCTAGTAGCACTCAAGGTGGGAGGCACTAATGTCTCGCTATTCTCTATGTCCTATTAGCGCTCAAGGTGGGAGGCACTAATGTCTCAATATGCTCTATGTCCTAGTAGCACTCAAGGTGGGAGGCACTAATGTCTCGCTATGCTCTATGTCCTAGTAGCGCTCAAGGTGGGAGGCACTAATGTCTCGCTATGCTCTATGTCCTATTAGCGCTCGGTCCAAGGCTAGCCAATGTCTGTTGCACAAGTGGTTGACGGATCTACCGACAGAAACAGCTCTGAGTAAAACCAAGTTGAAGAGGTATGTTATCAAGAAGAGATGGGTGAAAGCTGTCAACACCATAATAGCTCTGCGTCGAATGGGAGCTAACATCACATTTAGCAACAACTGACGATCCAGGAGATTCTGTTTGATTTTACAGGATTTCATCTGAAATAAACCTGTCATTTTGTATATTACATACACACATAAACATCATTTTGTAGAGAGCGTAACAATTTCAGGTTTGATGTTTTTTTTACTAAAGAGTGTTTTTTCAAACCCTTAAATTGTGAGGGCTATTTTGTTTTGGAACCTCATGTTCTTATAGGGGTAAGTTTGGTAGTGACTAGTTCCAGTGGTGTGGCTAAACTTTTAATGAAGGGGTAGACTGAACTATTATTTAAAATTGCTATTACTTCATATCTTTTTAAATAATACCTCAAGCAGATTGTTCTTACGTCCAGCAGATATGTCGACCAATGATTTTAGCTTGCATGTTACGGCAGATTATAAAAGGGAACTCTCAAGTCTTAACGAGGATGATATAAAAGGAACAAACACGATATAGCGTTTACAATGAAATGAAGAACACAATTCGCACTTTACATTGCCCCTGTTAGACAGAGGTAATGGCTGCAACTTTAAGAACATCTATTGTTACCGCCCAATCCCTGCCCCCGGCCTAGGTTTCATTCTACCAGAACCTATCAGAAGGGAGTATGAAACAAAAAAATACAAAGAGGAGAAAAAGGAAAGTTGTAAAGAATGATAGGACACATAGATAAGAACATGTAAAAGGAATAAATTAAGGACAAACACAGGACAGGACATTGGAAGCGAATATATAATATTTAACACAATCACTTCATAAAGCAAAAAAAGGTTTTCTTTATATATATATATATATATATAATATTTATCATTCTTTACAATTCTTCATTTTCTCCCTTTTGTGTTGTTATTGGTTTCCTATTTTAGGAAGTTGCGTTGCGCGTTTCACACTTCCTCCTGATAAGTTCCGATAGAATGAAACTTAGGTCGGGGGATTGGTTGGTAACGACCGATTTCCTTCAAGAGGCAGCCATTACCTATTTGTCCAGTGGCAGCAGTGTAAAGTGTGAATTGTGTTCTTTTCATTGTAAAAGACATATTGTGTTTGTCCCCTTTTATATGTTTCCATCCTTTCATTTTAACAACTAAAGTGAAATTAAATAATTTTGAAATGTTATCAACGTGCACATTCCTCGAGTCAAAATCAAAAAGTAGCTAACCGTAATTTTTAGAAAGACAATGTTAGTGTCCAAGAGAGAAGAGACGTTCTATATTTCTGGCTTCATTTGTAGATAATAGCATTTGTGTTTTAAATAGGTAAAAAAAACAAAGCATTATTTATATTTGATTTAGTTTCACAGATTTTCTTTTGTATTTGTAAATAGAGAAAACTTCCTATTCCAGGTAGTAAGAAGGGCAAGGTCCTTAGAACCTGAATATTTATTGCGGAAACATTTT
>CABFVZ010000352.1:201279-230181 GCA_902151445.1 Timema monikensis
CCCCCCCCCCCCTTAATTTCAAACCACACTCTTCGTTGGTCACAACTTCACGACACTCTGCACAGAGTAAAACACAATGTTGCCAAACATAAAAATAAAATAAAAATGACAAAATATTAAAAATAAATGTAATAAACCAACATTTAAAGTTTGAAAATAATTAGTGTTTAGTTGATAAATATCGTATATCTTTTTGCTTATATACGTAGCATCGATTCAATTTGGCAGTTCATTGAGAGTAGTTTTTCCTCGAGGTTAATAGCGGTACCACTAGAGTGGGGGGAATAGGGAAGGAATATTAAAGGGGCAACAACAACTATAAGATGAAATATTTTCTACAAAGTATGGAGTATCAATAGGGCAGAAAAATAATATTTACTGTGTGCAAGAAACATTTTGTGAGTTTTACCATGTACTTTATAATCTGTTATTTTAATATTCATATTTTTAGTTTGTGTATAACCCCCCCCTCCCCCGCCCACTTAAAAATCTTCTTGGCTGTAATATTCCCTTCTTTAAATATTATTATCTCTAATGTTCCCCTTTTTCTTAATATTAAGTCTTGTATTTCCCGTGTTGTGTCCTTCAACTCTATAACTGAACCTTTCCTGATCTCATCTATGTCCTTTAGCTGTTTATTAAGAGTGATGATTTATTTTAGAATTAGAAATAAGGAATGTAAGTTAAGTTAGACTTGAAGTGATTTGGGGGGGTTATGAAGTTAGCACTCAATATCAATACATACAGACCTCTTTCATTCACATTAAAGTATTATTATTATTAAACTCTGAGTGTTTTTTTGCAAATGCGTCAAAGTGAAAGTTACAATGATAAGATTGTATACAAGGCCAGCCTATCAGAAGGTTTAAGTTTGATTAACATGTATGCTATAGTAAAGGATTGCATTGTATTTTTTAGTACCAAATGGGGTTCATTTAAGGTCATTAGGCATAAGGAAGACTTTTAATTTCTTTTTTTAACTAACTTTTGTGTGTGTTTGAATGTGAAATATTTAAAAATGTTGTAATATTTGTATTTTCTTATGATTGTAAAAATAAATGTTTGTATTTATTTGTAACAGTGTGATTTGACTGATTTATTGAATACTATCCACCCTGATTTTGGTAGGAAGTCTTCTGTAAAGGCTCTATTTCATACCAGAATCCTTCTGTATTAGTATATTTTGGTTGGATAAAAAGGCCTTATAAAACTCACATTAGGGCAGCTTTATGTTGGGAGCGTTAGTAATCTAACATAATGTAGCTTCTTTAGTGTTAACTGACAGCTCACAGCCGACTTCTGACAGTCAACAGGTATATAGGTATATACCTAAATTTTGACTGTCAGAAGTGACAGCTGCTAAACACATGTTTTTGCAGATCACATTGTAGAGTATGACGTCACTCTACTGTCACCCTCGCTGTTGGACTCCGAGTCTGCCAGGTGGGGCGCTAGAGGGCAGGTCATATGGTCTTGTGAGTGGCAGCTCAGTTCAACAGACACTTACTTTTTTGTGAACATTCAGTTCGGTAATTCAGTTCAGGTCAGTTGAATATGAGCGTGCTTCCTTGCACCTCTAGCCAAACACTTCTATCAGAGATAGTTCTCATTTTTGTGTCTGTAACGTCAACCTGTAAGCTTGTTATGTTCAACAAAGACTTCAGTTAGCAATTAATAAACCTTCAATAACCTGGCATCAAACATTCTTCTTTATTAACCTGTGATTATAACCAAAATCAGTACGCTTCCAGTAACACTGGTTAATATGTGTAATCAACAAAAGAACAAACAAGAAGGAGGTAACAACAAGCTTTCAACAGAACAACTAGGATATAGGAGCAGAGCTAACAAAGAGTCCTATGGCGACAGAACTAATCAAACACCTTCGTCAACTGGGGCAACAACCTACACACACATTTTGGGCGTTCAACGTTGCAACGAAGAGTCAAACCAACCACCTGAGCTGTGTCTACAAGAAGTCATCGCAACGATGTTAAATATCACCAGAACTCTTCACCACACGCGGGGACAACAACCTCAAACAACCACCATTCACCTCTACTAGAAACATCCTTTAGAAGTCGCGATGGGGCTATACAGAGACTGTCAGCGAAATTCTTCAAGATTCTCTACTACAGTTCGAACAGCCAAGTTGGAAAGGTGACTATTTTATCTACTTAATAATATTTTAAAGCATTGTGGTAATTTAATTAATGTATAGAGATGCAAGTAAAATTGTCCAAACAAGTTAGTTAGCACAACTATGTTCTTGTTGAAACGAATACGTAGACAAGAAAAAAATTCAACATATATAATATGTGTATCATGTTTAAAGGGTTAATAGTACGGTTCTACATGTGTGTTTATTTCCTTATAAATGTTGAGGTGCTGTTACCAGACCAAATAGAGGAGTACATGTTGAATGGGGCAGGGCATACTAGCACAAAACAACAAATAGAACATTATTTAATTTCTACAGTATGTTCCCTACACACATTTAAAATAAACATGGATGTTTACAGACTTGAATCCGAAGAACTCCAATACGAATTGCGTATTAGAGATGTTAACCCAGAGCCGACCACAGATAAAATGCGGTCACAATTTCGAGAAATAATATATCAGGAACAGGACAAAGGAAAGTCACGGGTACTTGTCGAATTAATACCTACAGATTCTATAGAAACCCCCATTATAGAACAAAAATTAAATAATTTGCTTGCCCATGTTAAGGAAACTAAATCCCCCAGTTTATTCACAAATATCTGCTCCAGAAGTAATAGCTACCCCCTTCCAATGCAACCCTCTCCAGCCTAGTTGCAGTCTCACCAGGAATATGTATTTTACAACCAGACAAGCAAACCGTGATACAAAGGTCATGGCCTACATTATCTTCTCATTCAGACAACTGTGATACAAAGGTCATGGCCTACATTATCTTCTCATTCAAGACAACTGTGATACAAAGGTCATGGCCTACATTATCTACTCTTTCAGACAACTGTGATACAAAGGTCATGGCCTACATTCTCATTCAGACAACCGTGATACAAAGGTCATGGCCTACATTATATTCTCATTCAGACAACTGTGATACAAAGGTCATGGCCTACATTATCTTCTCATTCAGACAACTGTGATACAAAGGTCATGGCCTACATATATCTTCTCATTCAGACAACTGTGATACAAAGGTCGTGGCCTACATTATCTCCTCATTCAGACAACTGTCATACAAAGCTCGTGGCCTACATTATCTTCTCATTCAGACAACTGTGATACAAAGGTCATGGAATACATTATCTTCTCATTCAGACAACTGTGATACAAAGGTCATGGCCTACATTATCTTCTCATTCAGACAACTGTGATACAAAGGTCGTAGGCCTACATTATCTACTCTTTCAGACAACTGTGATACAAAGGTCATGGCCTACATTATCTACTCATTCAGACAACTGTGATACAAAGCTCGTGGCCTACATTATCTTCTCATTCAGACAACTGTGATACAAAGGTCATGGCCTACATTATCTTCTCATTCATTACATCTGTGCATTTAGTAAATGTATATTTAAGTATGCATTTTTAAAATATTAATAGGCAATTTGTAAATATACTTATGCAATATAAATTTTTAAACATGAAATAAACCAAGAAAATATTACCTGATAGTAAAATTTTTTTAGCAAAGAAAGGCTGGTAAAATAGTTTCCACAAATGAGCATTCATTGTCTGTGGTAGAAAAAATAACGTCCCACCACATGTTTTCATACATATGAGGATTCTTGATCTGCCCTTGTCTTCCCATCACATGCCTTCATACATGAGGATCCTTGATCTATCCTAGTCTTCCCACCATATGCCTTAATTCCAATGAAGATCCCAACACTTCCTTGAAACTTTAGCAATATTATCTGTCTCAACTGAACTATCCAAACCTCGAAACTACACACACATACAAATGACAGCAATAGACGAGGAGAAATAAAACAGTAGGCAAACATTTGTATAAGACAGAGATTTATTTTGTTATCAAGTAAAAACAAAGTTTTAAGATGGCCTGTCCCACTCATCAGTGTTACCAACACACACAGTCTCGTCTTCTCTCCGGTGGATCTACAAAAGGATGGGTAGTACCACCCTTATATAAGAAAATAAGATTTAGCTCACTTTTTTTTACTGATTCTTTTCTTTTTGCTTATCGTTTGGAATGCCATGTCAGTTGTGAGCGTCGTTCAACGAAAGTGAACCAATGTACAAGCCCGTCCAAAGCCACTCGAGCGAATGCCGCTGCCAAATATTAAAATCATATCACCTTTAACAAGAAAAATGTACACATTTTAAAACCATAATAAACAATAAGTTTAAAACTTTTTTAATCGCTGCTTAGTCACTTGTGCTAGTAAAAATGCTTGGAACACGCGTATTTATGGCAATTAATGCCAAAATTATCTGTAAACTCTATTAACCGTTCTAGTGGCAGGTTGAAATAAACACTCAAAATGGTAGATACATTTCAAACTCTTTACATGACGCCGGCAATGAACAACGCCTTAGTTTGACCGAACATTTCTTGGCGAGGGTGCGAATTGATGTTCCATTGCGATAAGTTATTGTGCCATCTATTAATGAATCGCTGTACTTTTAGCTAGCCGGAATACTTCATATTGAAGCTGATAGATGGTGCTGTCAGTTCAATGCTATAATATGACCATGAATAAAGCAATAAATGAGTGGCGAAAATATTTGTCGGACGAGAGTACACAGCACCTACTTTGATGGCTATCTGGTCTAAGGTGTCACTAATGTTAGACTAGACTACCGATGACAGAGATATTGGGGTTCGAATCCCATTTGGGTGTATTGAGGGTTGTTACAAAATGGTTTTCCACTCTTTCTCCAAGCAAATATGTGTACACGTCCTCTAAAATTAAGCCTTCCTTATACCAAGTTCATTAGCACAATTTGAACATATGGGTTTAACATGAAAAGGTAGTAAGATGCAGTGTAAAATGTACAAGTATAAAAATGGCCGCCAAGCTAGTGCAGATGGTTGTGCTGCCAGGGAATGGGTTAATAAGTTGTTCCAAATTCACTATAGGAACCGTGAGAGTATGAAATCATTAGAAGCAGACAAGATCTATCTAGGTGAAATCACAGCGCTGTGATCATTGTGAACCGTTTCCAAATGGTGGCCAAGTAAAAACAGTCCAAGTAGTTCCTTTGGAAGTCCTTGGGTGAGCTCAAGTTGCAACATTTATGTTCTTAGCCACAATAGTAGCGGGCAAGAGTCATGGCCCCTGTATTCAACTAACGGACAAAGTCTTTAGAGGGGATGAGGGAAATATGGTAGAGATCAAGTTAGTAGCAGCATATCTTACTTTTGAATTAATGGTTTTATAACTTCCACAAAACCTGTTATGTGGGTCAAAGTGTCTCCAAGGTTATTTTTCCACTCTCCCTTCAAGCAAATGTGGGTACACTTACTCTAGATTTAACTTTCCTCATCTTTAACACATTAGTGTAAATAGTATATATGTGTACAGCCCAAAAGGGTAGTTTTTTTGGGGCATTTATTGTTATATTATTATTATTAGCACCGCGTCTTACTACCCGTTCGGATTATACGCACTTACGCTAATGTGTAATGGTAGGGTGATTGTGAGATGAAATCAAGGACATACAGTTTAACGTGGAATCCGAACCACGGTGGAGGCCTGGCATTCCACACATTCACAAGATGTCTTGTCAGAGGTGAAGGAAGGGTTTGGTAATCAGATAAATCTGTGCTGGGACCGAGGATTGAACCCCGGCCGCCAGCACAGAAGTCTGACACCTTACCCCTAGACCACCAGGTCACCTTTTTATTGTTATAACTGAAATTCTTTCGAGTAAGTTAAAAATAGAAATCTTACATAAAAATGGTTGGATCTCAAAATTGCCAGTAAAAGCAGATGAGGTATCCATTGTGTCCAGGTTACTCACAGATGAGTTGTGCCAAAATGTCTCGATAGCAAGGCCTTTTATTACTATCTAAAGGTGTAATTTCATTTTTAACTAAAATTTTGTCAAAAGTATTTTGTCTTTTCTATGTACACTAACTTGTATAATATTTAGTAGTAGTTTTGTTTAGTCCTTCCATAACTCAATGTTCAGACCAGTCAATTTAAGTAGAAATCGGCTGGTCGGTTGAAAATAGCACTTATCAACCTTCAGACAAACTAACTTGACAGCAATGAAACGTCAATTTAAAAACATACGGGTATTTGTAGGACCAAGATAACCAACAGCACAGATGTAACAGAACACTTTGTAAATCCTTTACATAGCAATTTAAAGGTTTGCTAACTGTTTTTTAGCACCGGACCTTAAAACCGGCTCACTATTCAGGTTATACACATGTACTAATTATGCTAATGTGTTAAGGGTGAGGAAGTGTACCTGCATTTGCATGCAGAGAGAGTGGAAAATCACCCGACTGGGATTATAGCCCCCAATCTTCCATTCATTTGGTGGTCCAGTAAATTGGGAGACTAGCACCATGGACCATTCGACCACTGAAGTAGATTCAAAACTAATTCTTTTTCATGCCTTTGTTTTAGTCCAGCAGAGAAGTTTTCATGTTTCACAATTAATATGGCCACATATAAATTGTTTGTAGATATGTGATGGTGTTTCAACAGTTCTATCTACAATAATTGAATTAAGAGTTTGTGAGTGCAACTGTAATGAGAATTGCGGGATATCTACCACACGGAGGGCGCTTGCATTTTAAAATCAGTAGCCCCTGTGCATGAACATGTGCATCTATTTTTGATTTGATTTTTTAAATTCATCAAAAACTGGGTCTGAAGAAATTAAATATCTGACCACTGATGGTATGCTATCCACACCAAGTTAGGTGTTTTAGGACGATCTGACCACTGATGGTATGCTATCCACAGCAAGTTAGGTGTTTTAGGACGATCTGACCACTGATGGATATGCTATCCACACCAAGTTAGGTGTTTTAGGATGATCTGACCACTGATGGTATGCTATCCACACCAAGTTGGGTGTTTATGAATGATCTGGCCACTGATGGTACGTGAAATGTCAGCCTAAAATCGAGAAGATTCATCACTAACATAAACAAGTGACAATAAGGAAAAACTGGCTGTTAACATAAATGAAACACACTAAAAATTAAAATGATTTGCCATTCCTTGATTTGGAATATTTTTTTTAAATATACAAATTATTTTGTATTACTTTTGAAACAGTTTCAAAATAAATTTGCGTGTCCAATTGAACACTCACCACAGCACCAACAAACTAAAGCTATATTTAGCTTTTGAGCGAGAGAGGGACTTGCACAAAAGTTGAACCGTCGTCAAACAACCGGCTACGATTCATATCAAAGTGTCATCATTGTGAAGGCTAATGTTGGTAGTTCCTGATACTAGTGACACCTCCTCATTCACCCACACGCTGGGCCCTTCCCGGTGGAGGGGGTAGAACGCTGAACCCTGGCTCGGTTTTAAAGTCAGACAAGGCTTCTTGGGGCAGTACTCCAACTTACTCAGGTCCACCAAAGATCTGGGAACAGTCATACCAACACTACAGAGCAAAACTGACAAGTTCACAAACAAAACAAAGTTTAAAAATGAGTATGTTAAACGTTATACTATTGATTCTTAAGCAAAATCACAATATTAAAGTCATCTATAAACCAAAGAATGCTTTTTTCTAGAGTTAGGTTTAATCTACTTTTTTAAAATAAAAATCTACAATTTACCTTCGAATCCCAAATCTTAATCCCAAATCTTGGAAAAAATTATGAACATAGGAGGAAATATAATAAAATAGAAAATACAAATAGTAACTGCCGTATTTATCTGAATCTAAGACGAATTTTTCCCCCAAATTTGTAGCTTCATAATCTAGGGGTTGTCTTAAAATCACAGACTAAGGAATGGGTTAGGCCCCAATGAAACGGTAACATATAACATATTTATCTAATATTAATACAATAGTGCGGAGCTGCCATTTTTAGGTATTTTATCCATTTTCGCAGATTTTAAAGGTATAACACAGATCACAGTATATTGGGTTATTTTCACAGATTTCTAGGTTATTTTTTTAAGTAATCGTTAAAAATAACTACTTAGCTGTGGCCTGATAAGATACTTGATAGCCATAGTCTCAACTAGTATCACAATAATCAATACTATACGCTAAAAATCTCAATACCACTCTATAGTATTTAACACGGTTAACTTCTCAAATGGGTTGGGGCTAGTGATTGACATAATCGAGTTGAATTTTATTTCGTAGTGCTGTTTTTGATTACATTTCAATGACTTCACTACGATTTTAAAAACAAATAAGTAATAACTGATGAGAAAACTCAAATCGATTTTAAACAAACAATCAATAATATAACCCGAATGGGTAGTAAGACGCGGTGCTAATAATAATAATAATAATGATATATAGAGTTTACTAGACAATTTTAGCAATGCCAAACTTTGGTTTTAATTCGTGAAACTCCTCAAAACATCTAAGTTTTGAATAATATCAAGTAAATTATTATCTTTGATTAGATGTTGCTAGATTATCGGTTTTGAAATAATAATAAAGATGCTTGTTGAACTATAAAAAAACTTTTACGCTTGGCTGTCATTGCGGCTAACTTTTACAGTAATTCGTAGTAGACGTGTTTATCGTTTAGATTGTTTGTAACAAGTGAAATGTGTGTATCTTTTCTTTATAAAAGCATCAGTTTGTTTATTTGTCCTTTGAGATATTCCTATATCTCTTTAATCTATATTTTCTTTTCTGTATATCATTGTGAAAGTGTCGTATCCAATGTTTGTATTTAGGAAGAGTAGGGAATGTATGAGACTTGGATTTTCATCAACGATTATCATTTGTAATAATAAAAATTAACCTCTCATTGTTTTTATTAAACTTTTTCAAAGTTAACCTTCTTATGCAAAAGCAATATTTGTGATAATAAATAAATTCCTTAAAATTTAATTAGGGTTGCAAAATTGCTAAGTCAACATAGGTGTTTTGTTTTGTAAATAAAACAAATTGTTAACATTACAAAATAAGTCTACCATAATTATTTTCTTCATTCATGATAAAATAAATACCACTTACAAAAAAATCTGTCCAGAACCAATAACCAATGTCCTGGATTCGGGTAAATACGGTAAATGTTAACATTCTTTCTTATTATCCATTCACTATAACACTCATACATAGTATTGTGGTACATTACTGGTCTGGGGCCTGGTTGTTAAGTTCGCCCTATTTTTATAATTAGTTCTGAACCATTAATAAGCAGTATTAGAGCTCTGAAACAAGTTTCATTCGAAAGATTTAACTTTTTTTATTTAAGGATTTGATTCTGGAATACTAAATTTTCTTGAATCCTCAAATCTTCTTAAAAATTTGAGGTTCCCATTCAGAATTTTTTACCTGCATGGAAAGAATCCCAAGAAGAATGTAGGAAAAAGAGACGGGAAGAGCAGAGAAGAATGGAATTAAATAAAGGTGGAAGCAATTTACTAAAGTGACCCCGGCCACAGATTGTAAACAGATGATGAAGTATTTATTAATATTGAAACAAATGGTTGCCCACAGACAATGTCCCTGCAATAGTTAGGAGATAGGGGAGGGGCAAAGTTACCTGGAATCCTCCATGAACTTGAGGTTCACCTTCTCGCACCCGTCTGGGGGCTCCCTGGCCAGGAACTTGTTGATGTGAGGAGATGTGCCCAGCTTGCTGGCCTCCTGTTCTGGGGTGGAATCCCTGCTACCAGCTACACCAACAAACGTCACGCGAGTGATCACTTCTTGCTTTCTTTCAGGGTGCATGTATTAACCTTTCAACCTGATCACTTACAGAGCAAATGCAGTTTACAGGTTTTTTTTTTTGTCCCCATGTCTCACTTTCTAACATGTCTCACTTTCTATTCAGGCTGTACCTTAATATGCATGGAGGGAGAGTGGGAAACCATTTTGGGAAAAAAAACATCAATAGACCTTATCTCCTGGTCATCGGCACTCTAACACTAGAATGATGCCTTAGACCAAACGTCCACCGAAGCATGGTATTTAATTGATTAAAGTCAAAATAGTTATTTTTAAGCATAATATAAAAAAATAACCACTAGTATCGATCGATTTACCAATGATTGACGCACCATCATATTTTATAATTTACTGTACCTGAAGGGTGAGGAAACCTAAGTGACATGTGGCCTTCTAATGGAAAAAAAAAGGTCCCCCGCTCCCCACGACCCCATCCTGCCATAGATCATTCAACCACTCAAGATGGTAATAAGATGTCTCAGTCTCTTTAAGAACCATAATTACTCAAATTTTAAATAATAATAATAATAATAGCTCCGCGTCTTACTACCCGTTCAGATAATATGCTTTAAGTACTAATTACGCTAATGGATTAGGAATTGGGAAGGTCGAATTAGATGAAGTGAACCCGCATTTGCGTGGAGGGAGAGTGGAATTCGAACCTCGATCTCCCCGTCCTCAGCAGTCGATCTCAACACGTCGAGCGTGTTAGCCAACTACGTCATCGAGGTGGGTCTCAAATTTTAAACATTTGTGAAAAAGTGTCACCTAAATCCCGTAGTTACTGCCGCTAATTTGTAATGTTAGAAGGGATTGTAGGACCCTCGTACTGAGATAAGTGGTTTGGATTTAATAATAATATAGCTACAGGTGTGCGACAACTAGTTTTGAGTTTTAATAGTTGTCTGAACTTGTCAAATTTTCCAAAAATCACTCTTAAAGGGTAGGCAAGAAACTGTGCATGTAGCTCCAAACCCAACTACTCCGTACTTAATCCATCCTCAAAAAATGTCTTCACACTCTCATAGCCTTGCATACTCATCCTTTCAACATGCTCTTCTTGCACCGACATATTGGATTTCCTTCCGCACCTATCCATTGCCGAGTTGGTCCACACAAACTTTTCCTCATTCATTTATTAGATAGATAACCTATTTACCATAAAATTTAAATTTGTAAAATTTTCAGAAGTCCTTGTGATTGGTGCAACGTGTACTTACCTTGCACGTCACTAGGAGGGCGGGAGGTATCCATGGGCCCAGCAATGAGTGGAGACACCGATTCTCGAGAAGGAGGTCCTGGAATACACGACATAGCTAGGGACAATCTTACAGCATTCATATCTCTATCATGTCCCGAGATAGAGAGCTGCGTCTCAGACAGTGGTTGTCCACCAATTGGGAATATAATACGAGTGTAAGAATGGTGATTTTGTTTTTATTATCAATATTTTCAAAAATGAATACTGAAAATTTTTAATTGAATACGAATAATTTAAAATCCAAACCCTATGCATGACTAGTTATTACTTACTTACTGGTAGACAAATTTTAAATGTGATCGGCATAGTTTGATTGAAAGTTATATGAAAGATATACTCACTTAAATTCAAAACTTTTATTGCAAAACATAAATATATATATTAGTTGGACACAATCAGCAAAATTATTAATAAAAGAGATTATTTCTAAATTATCACAGGGGGAAAAAAGCCAACAAATTAAAGGATTCTGTTTTGATTTATAAAATGTGTTGGAAATAGTCTTTAATAAAATAAAATGAACTCCAAATATAACTAAAAACTCGATGGCGGTTTAATCAAAGAATTCTTTTTTTTTATCTTTAAATTACAATTTCAAATGTGATTTTAAAATAATTTAATTATTTATTTGAATGTTGTCATACTACCCATTCAGGCTATACGCTAATGTAATCTACTAATTACACTGTGTGTTAGGGATTAGGAAAGTTTAATTTAGAGGAAGCGTACTCACATTTGCAAAGAGTGGGAGTGGGAAAACATTTAAGGGGGAGAAAAACCTTGGTACACCTGACCGGGGCGTTTTGAACCCCAGTCTCACTGTTATCGGCAGTATAGTCTATTGCGAATGTAGCGTCTTAAACCATTCAGCCATCAAGGCGGGTTATTTAAAATAAAGTTTTAATACAAATCAATTAATCAGCGAGAAATTTTAAATTCAAAGTTAGAATATTGAGACCCCTAAAATAAGATGTGAATGGTTTAAAANTTTCTATTAGCCAGGTCAGGCAAATATTACAAGAACTCGTGGTGTTAGCACACCCAAAACCACAAACTGATAGTGGTGTTAGTTTGTAACATTTCCAGTCACCAGGGGAAGAGGGCAAAGAATCTCTGCGGTCCCTTTGTAAACACACTACAGAAAAACTGTAGCAGTGTTACTCCCGATCCACTTCAGAGTTCCCCGTATAAATAAGAAAAGTGAGATTTAAATTTTACCAAGCTAGGCATTGGCTCGGTAGGTACCAATGACGTGTCACATCATTGAGATAATCTGAAACTTTCTAACACGAGACGTTCATAATGCTACCATTAGTAATGTTCTTTACAAATCAGATTTCTCTTTAGACCCCCCCTTCCCCCCGTCACCCTACATGTCGGGCTTACCCGCATAAATGTATTAATTACACTTTTTGCTAAGGACGAGGAAGGTTGAATTTAGAGGAACACACATGCATTTGTGTGGAGAGTGTGTGATACCATTTTAAGGGAAACAAACATGTTTATTAAAAAAAGCTTGGACTTTCTGGCACCGTAAGGTGAACCAAAGGCCCAACCCAAGTGTCATTGTAAAGACACACCAGTGGAGTTAGTCTAAGAGAAAATGACGACATTATTCAAGGAACTGCACCGTCTTATACCTGAGGATGTGGCACTGCCGGTAAAGTCCCCCGGGGGCCCGGCGGGGGTCTGTGTGTTCACTGAGCGTGTGGAGCGCAGCAGATCAGCTAGAGGTGCGCGGTGACCTTCAGGGGTAGCTTGCCCTGTCCCATACTGCAACCGTGACAATATTGTGTCAGACCAAAACGATTATCCCTAATAGAAATGAACCGAGGACTCTTAGCAGAAGAGGGGTGGTTGACTGACCTTACTATCAGACTGTTCCGTTTCTATCAGGACAAGTCGCTCAATCTCCTGATTCAGACCCTCCACAGAACTCCTCATTGGTCGAGGGACACCTCCCTTCTCAGGCACGGCCTTGGGTTCCGAAGCTAAAACACATGTGTGTGTGGTTAGCACATCCTAACCGGCAAACAGCGCTCGTGGAGATAAGGACAGACACCGTGCTGTTCTTCTTGTGTCACCATCAGACCTACCTGTGGACTGGAGGGTGGGACCAAATGGTGAGGTGCGGTCCCTAGAACTGCTGGGGTTCTCTTTCCCCGAACGTTGTAACCTGTTGACAACAGTTTAACAAAACTATTATATTAGCTTTAGGTCTAATTAACACACAACCTGCTTTGGTGGCAGCATGCTCTATAATATCACTTTTCCCAGAAGACCATAATGCACTATTAGATCGGGGTTCGAATATTGGTTTAGTGTACAGAGGATGGTTTTCCACACAGATGCAGGTAAACTTCCTCTAAATCCAACCTTCCTCATCCCTTGCACATAAGTGTAATTAGGAAGTAAGACTAACTAAAACACACATCTACATGTTAAGATAGTCGCAGGTGCATTACCAGATACTCAAAACAAAACCACCAGTCCCTAATGAGGTGCTGCACTCATAATGAAGTAAACATTCTGGCCAATTAAAAATAAAAAGTAAACATATTCACTACCCAGGGTCAAGTGAGGCCAAGTCAATTTCACCTGTGCCTCATGTTCCTCATAAGAGAAATATTCACCAGTTCCTTATAAGGCATTACCATATGTTCCTCATTTGAGGCATAATAGGCAGTTCATCATGAGGTATTTTTTATCCGTGCCTAATTTGAGGTGTAGTTAGTTATCTGTGCCTCACTTGAGGTGTATTTATCTATGCCTAATTAGAGGTGTATTTATCTATGCCTAATTTGAGGTGTAGTTAGTTATCTGTGCCTCACTTGAGGTGTATTTATCTATGCCTAATTAGAGGTATATTTATGCCTGATTAGAGGTGTATTTATCTATGCCTAATTAGAGGTATAGTTATCTGTCCCTCATTAGAGGTGTATTCATCTATGCCTCATTTGAGGTAAGCTATATTTTGTTTATCTGTGCCTCATTAGAGGTATATTTACCTGTGCCTCATGTACTTGTCAAGGTTGTCTTCCCCAGTGTCCTGATGACGGTGCTGGGATCTCCTTTGATCTCCGCTACTCGACATTTCCTCCGTCTACAATAATACAATATCTTACTTGCAGTTAACAGTTTAGAATATACATCTTGTGTAGACCATTGTGGAATAATCATAGAATATAAATCTTAGTTTGACTCTTGAAAGGACAATAATGCACTTACCTGTTTATACTTTTATCTACAATAACGAGAGAAAGTAAAATTTAACACCGAACTATTTAGACTTGTCCATGGTAACCCTTGAAAGAATTTCATACCAACCTGTTTAGACTTACAGTATTCCCAATAACTCTAGAAAGTGAAATTTCACACTAACCAGTTTAAACTTGTCCAGAGCACTAGAAAGAATTACTTAGCACTGACCTGTGTAGACTTGTCCACAAGCAAGTGACCACAGTAGCTGTAAAAGGACTCTGTCGGCCACTGGCCCTGCAGGTACAATGTGTCTAATGATGCCGTGCGTCTTATCACTGGCCCTCCACAGCCCGGGGACAGGTGGGACTTCCCTGGCAACAAATAGTCCCCCATGTTACACCATGCTTGGTAAGGGGTCCTATGACTCTCTCCCAGATTAGTCTCATACAACATGTGTCGATAAAACGTGTAAAGGTCCAAGAACTTCACGAGAACATAAATAGATCGAAAGCATACTTATCCCCCGTGATTAGATGTGTTGGTATTTTAAATTATTTTATTAAAGTGAGTAGATGTTAGATACTGTTATTACAGCTAGGCCTATACCACATTTTCCTTTTCAACTGACTTTAGAACTAATAGCCCATAAATTGATTTGTGTTAAAAAAATCAATAACCTTTAGTGATCCAATTTAAATAATATTTATTTTGATCAAAATTACGTTTAAAAAAAGGGCACAAGACGGATACAAATAGCCATTGGCACTTCTTACAATAGGATACAAACGAGTTTTGGATAAATGCTAATGGAAAAATGGACCCAAGTGTTCTCTGTGTTAACTCCGAAATACTAATGAAACAAAGTGCTAACATAATCTAGCTCTGGTAAAATTAGATTGCACTCAATACTTTTACTTTCATTACATATAAGAAGAGTGTCAAGTAAATAAAATAAAGTACTATCACATTTTACATAGGCTATTTTAAGAATGAAACAAAAGTTAATTTGACGTTTAATCTGAATTCCTCTAGAATATATATTTAATTTTCACGTGTTAATTATGCAAGTTAAGAAGAGAGCTGCTTTGAAATTTTAAAAAACTCAAGTAAAATCGAGATTTACTAGCAAAAAAAAAACTAAGAACGATCGGGATCTTAACAAAGAACTTTTGACATTTGGCAAATATACCTTTATAATTAATGGACCCTGGACTACGCTGGCCTGTCGATGGAGCATCTGGTGAAATTCTAGTTTTCCAACTTGACGTTGGAGACAAAGTGGGGCTATTACTTTTACTTTTCCTCAAATTACTGCCTTGTCGCAGTAAAGACGACATTGGTAGAGTGGCTCTCATCGGCCCCTGTTTAGACGAGCTTGGAGACGATTTGCGTACTTTCTGTGACATTCTAACATGTAAGAGTTGATTGATATTCAATTATTGATATGTTACTTTTAGAGGAACGGTTTGACATCCGAACGAAAATACACATCTACCCTAAACGAAATTTTAATGGCACTTTTTACTAGTCTACTATGAATACTTTCGTTACTTGTCACAATTCAGCTGTCGACTGTCTCTAACTTAATCACGTGATCATCGTACTGGAAAATGATAGGCTGGATAAATACTACAAATAGTAAGTCAAAAGCTTGTACTTTTTATATATTATATTAAAAAAATGGATTATGACATAAGAGTAGAGATATATTTTAACTGTTTGAAAAATAAAATAACATTTTAAAGTTCGTTAAATAATTGAATTATAATATAGAAGCTAACTTATTCAGATTGAGTACTTCCAAACTTTGCCACTTGGTAACAGCACCTATTATCAAACCACATACATTATAAAGCATATAGATGTAATTTCATGATTGTGTTTTAACGATTGTAACGTCTGTGGTCTAGTGGTCAGAGTTACTGATTTCCGATACAGAGGTCTCAAGCTCGAACCCCGGCTCTAACGCCTTCAAGTTTTATCTGTGAAGCAGTGAGTCTGGAACGGTATCAAGCTCAGCCTCGTGAGGCCAAATAAGGAGTTATTTGACTAAGGAAGTAGCATCTTCGGTTTAGAAAGCTGAGATTAACGGCTGGAGTTTTCTTTATGCTTACCACATGACTGATACCCTCTGCCTGCAACTATCATTGCTAACGGTGGCAACCACTCGGATGGCACGATTCGCTTGCGAGTTCACACCATGGAGTTTTTTTTTGTATACCCATGGAAATACTATTCTTCTTCTGTAAATCCATCATGAGACAGGTATAAACTGGACATCTTCCATTTTCTTCAGACCTGAGAATCTTCTTTCCCACTTTAGTAGCTTCTTCCTTTCCTGATATCTGTTAACATTCCAAAACTTCTCCTTCCTCTTTTCCCTCTATCTTCTCCTCCATGATCCTCTTCATTAAGCAATAACTACGTAGTGTGTGGCCCAACCAAGACATGTTTCTCTTCATTATCTTCCTTATCAGGCTCCTTTTCTCTCCTACCCACCTCAACACTTTCTTAATTCTCACCTTGTCCATCCATTTAACCTTCTCCACCAGGCCCAGATTAACATTTTTGGGGGCCCTGTGCCAAATAGAACTTGGGGCCCTTAGACGTTAGTTCCCAAATGAATAATTGTGAATCATATACCTCATTCAATTTGATAAAAAAATTTAAAGACAAACTTTTTTTGCAAACATTTAGCAATCATGGCGAGTACGGTGAGTTTGGTTTTTAACATATTAATTTTTTATAATATAGTAACTATTAAACTATACAGTCTCTTACTTACTTAGTGTACTATAGAACTTTAATAGTTATGATATAATAGTACTGGAAATTATATAATTATAGACTATTTCAACGTAATTGCATCTTATGTAGTCCACCGTCTGCAAATAAAATAGTAATAGTATGTATTAGGATAATAAAGAGTATTTTATTACTAAACACTTTATTTGCGTTTTGTTTACGTCGTATTTAGTTAACTCTTCAATATTAATAATTTTATTATTTTACCTAAGAAATTGGTATCAATAGAAAATAAATGTTTATTTTTCTGTCTAAAGTCACCGGTACCGTCTGCAAATATGTAGTATTTTCGGTTTGCCAAAAGCAAAGGTTGCGTTAATTTATAATCACGGACTGTCGGACTCCACGTAATATCAGGCTACCAGCATCCTTCGATTAGGAAATTTATAGATTGGTTTGGAATAAATTTTATAAAAAAAACCATAAAAATATTGAAATATAATACCAGACTAAAATAAATATGACAAGTCAAAGTGATTTATTTGCCAAGCGGGTGGGGGCCCTTAATTAGGGAACTCCTGTGTAAGACACACGCCTTAATCCAAGCCTATTCTCCACTTTTATCCACAATCACATTTCAAAATTCTCCAAATACCCACCTTTGTTCCCTCTTTCTGATTGTCCACGTCTCAGATCCATATGTCACCACATGAACACTTTGCAAACCTCTTCCTTGTTCCCTCTTTCTGATTGTCCACGTCTCAGATCCATATGTCACCACATGAAACACTTTGCAAACCATATTCCTTGTTCCCTCTTTCTGATTGTCCACGTCTCAGATCCATATGTCACCACATGAAACACTTTGCAAACCTCTTTCTTAACCCAATCTGTATTCTTCCCACTGTCAGTAATCCCCTCACCCTTCTATATGCTCCCTTCACCATAGCTATCCTGATTTTAACTTCCTTCCAAGTCACCAAACTTCCCAAATATTTGAATGATCTTACTTGTTCTAGTTTCTTCCCTTCATTGAATATACCAACATTGATTTCTTCCTTTACCACTCTTATAATACCACCCAACCTGTCCTGCAGTTCTCCCTTCGACTCTGCCAACACCGCTTAATAATCCGCGTACATAAAAGTTTTTAGTCGTTCTCCACCTACTATACAACGCCTCGTGCCCTTTCTAGAGCCTTCTCCAACAAATTTTCGGCATATATCTTGAAAAGCATTGGTGACATACAAAAGACCTGTCGCACCCATCCTCCTTCACTCTTACCACCACTTTCTTGCCATACCACCACTATGTGTTTTACTCTTAAGACTTTTGTTGGCATCATATTCTTATAATGACAAAAAAGAAAACTGAATATCTGTGACTGTTTTTAATATGTTAAAAAAGTCTCCAAGAAAGCATAATTTGTACAATAAACCAGATTGAAGAATTTTAACAAATAATATTGTTATCAAAGGTAGAGTGTCTATTATGTGACAAGCAGTGCCCTCTATTCAGCAATATTTGGTTTCATAGAAAATTAATACTCCTTGTAAAATGAAATGTCTTTGATTTATATTTGAATGAAGTGATTTTAGTTAAATATAGCTTATGAATATATTTATGACTAAAAATGTACAGGAATATTCAAAAATATATATTAAATTTTTAATGTATAGATAAAGTACAGAAATAATTATCTGAAAATAATTTTAGTTTTGTTGGTAGTCCAAAAGAATTATGTAAACAACTATCGTGTGGTGTGATTGATTACAATTTGAATGATGCACAATATAATAAATGTACGAGTTTATTTACTAAATATAACAGTTTAGACCGTGTATGGGGAGTCATAAGGTACTTGAAATGTCAATATTATTTGTTTATTGGCTTAGATAATAGCTAACAAACTTTTTGAGGTGGATAAAATAGTTCATTGACATGTTAACCAGTCTGGTTAATTATTACTTCCTCTTTCATTCAACAATTATTATTGACAAGGTTGTAAAAAAACTGAAACTCTAAAAAAAATGTATTCTACACATGTTGACTAAACCAAAACTTTGTGAGGTACCACACTCTTTAAGCCTTTTTAAAAACAAATTATAATACTCTGAATTTATTGTTTAATTAAGATTCAAAAAACCATACATAGCACGATCCATGATCCATTTTTCTTAGCAAACACAACTCTTGTAAATGGATAACTACTGTTCTCTTATCTTGGTTAAATTAAACTTATAATGAAATAACTAGAAATAAACTATCACAGGTATAGTAAACTATCGCACATATTATATATCACAACTAGAAAATAAAATTGGACCTCACACCTAATATATTTGAGCTTGGTATTTGTCAAGCGTGACTGTGGATCTACTAGAAGTCAACTTAAACTTGCTAATTTAGCATTCAAATGGCATGAGTAGGTGACAGGGAAGAAGAGGGGTAAGGGCATGCATGTTCGTCGAGAAAAAAATAAACAAAATTTGAACTACCTATTGCTGCCGCAAAGTATTTCGCCCAATGAAAGTATAGACTAGTGAGTGCTATTTGTCAATGTTAGTGCATCACAGTGCCAGTTTCACGTCGGTTATGTGTTCAGGACGGCCTTAACGAGTCTTAATTTGCATTATTCAAGTGATTTTTTTCTAATATTTTATTCTCAGTGCCATATTTATTTTAATTTAAGTATAAGTGTATGCATTCAACACATGAAAATTAAATACATTTTATAATACCACTAAGATTATTTAAATAATGAATATAAAGCCCAAAGGTAAAAAACAAGCCTTGAAACATTTTTACCCCAGACCACAAATCCAAAACTTCTTAGTTAAAACTTGTTACTTGGATTAAATAATCATGTTAATATTGGTAGGCCCCTTATGTCTGTAATCTTAGTGTGTTGATTCACAATAATAATAATGCATTTTGGTAATGGTAAACAACAAATAAAACTTGTTTCTTACATTCACACAAAGCATTCTATGACCATGTACCAGGGGGCCATGCTCGAGCCTAAATATTGTTTGTTAAATGTTTGGCTAAAGTATAAGCAGCAAAAGAAAAAAAACCTCTTAACCTAAAATTATAGATCTGATGGAATTGTTTTTTCAACAAATAACAGAACAAGTAAATAAATGTTTGGTTTCATACTTTGTTTTGTTCTTAGTTTCTTGAATTTAAAATGTTGCATAATACAGTGGTGTGACTAGAGATTATTTTATATCGAGGTTTCCCTTTCTTCATCTTTGTTAAGTTTGGTCAATTGTGGGGATATATGAGAATAACTTTTTTTTAATTCGAGATGAGAATATGAAAAATGTAATTCATGTTTATTTAAATAAATCTATAGCTTATAGAGTGCTAAAGTTCCTTTCGACATATGGGCTGGCGCTCGCTTTTTATTATCTTATTCAAACACTTGAGATATAACTCACACCCATTTTAAATGTAATTAATAGAATAGTGGTAGTTGTAATGTATACCATTTATAGTATAATTTTGTAGTGTAACAGTTTATAATGTCAAAGTTGGATATTGAAAAACAATATTTATAATAACCAAATCATTTCTCAATGAAGGTTGTTTTTGGGTGTGGGGGGTAAATGCTGCCTATTTTTGGGTTATTACGGTATTATTAGAAATAGTAAATTCCCCTTATGGTTATTTAATTTCTTAGGGCTGTTATTTGTTATTAATTTTTTCTTCAAATTTCTCGAATTTTTGAGATTCATTTTAAATTTTTGAGAAAAGATTAAGATTTTTTTCTTGAATTTTTGATTCATGCAAATCCCTAGTAAATTGTATAATTTTTGTGGCCTAGCTCGATGGCAAATAAATCTACGACAGAAATAGTGGACCCCCTTAAGGAGGAGCATGCCGGGAAGGTGAGGGAAGTAGGATCTCAAGCCATCTGGAGCCTATCTTCATGTAAACCAGGTACGTTATGAGAACCAGCATGTCATAATGGTTCTAGGATAGTAACCAGTTGAGTGTTGTCACCGAGGTTCTAGGATAGTAACCAGTTGAGTGAGTTCACAAGAAATGTAGTTGTAGATATAAATATCCGCTAGTTGTAGGTATACATATCCGCACACAGAAAAGGAATGTCATCAACATTATCTGTGCCAGGTTTTGGCGTGGACCAGCTTCGAGATGACTGCATGGAGTCATACTGGCAGTCTGACGGACAACTCCCACACCTGGTTAACATTCAGTTCCGCCGCAAAACCACTGTCAATGACATCTGTATCTTTACAGACTACAAACTGGACGAGAGCTACACCCCCTCCAGGTAGAGTGTGCTTTTAAGAAACTAAGCAAGTTGGACCAAAGTTATATCCCATTCAGTTTAGAGCAAGCTCTTAATAAACACACAAAAAAGTTGGACTAAAGTTATATCCTATTCAGGTAGAGCAAGTTTGTAACAATACAAGGGTTGTATTGTACAATCAAAGCCCCACCAAACCCGATGCTGTATATAATATCATCCGAATCATACTACCCACTCCAAGAAACGTCGACAATTCAAATCACCTACAATAGTATTCTTCACTATTGTAGTTCCATGTCACTTCAAGCAATATATAAACAATATCTTTCAATATAATTCACTATCAACACTCGATGTTCCGACCTGGCTGTCTTAGATGCATCTGATTGGCGTTTTTCCTGCACACTTGGCGAAACCTGTTCTCTGACGTCAGCAGCCAATCCGTCAAATAGATGTTTTGTCAACAAACCTGAGAAGCGTCTACACGAAGCGGGATGACCAATCAGCGTCCTACAAGCAAGTTGGCGTACGTGCCAGAGAAGGCATGCCCCTCCACGCTGCGACGTCACCCGGATTAAAATGGACTATTCCTACCAAAATTCCTACACAGTTAGCTCACTATATAATATGGATGTTGGGAAGATATTAAACGACTTTTGAAATCGGCACTGGCGAGGATGGACCTCCGTTATATTTATTAAATATTGTATTTTTGAAATCGACGCCATGATGGATGGACTGTGGAGATTATTTTTATCGTCAGGAGACGACTTCTAAAATTCTGGACACTGTAAAGGAAAGTTAAAATACTCTGTTAATATGTTTTGTTTTAATTATGGAACTCTGTAACTATTTAATTTAATTTTGTTATAGCCGAGATAGGCTGATATTTGTTTATTAGATATGGGCATTATTTAAATGCGATTTTCTAACTAAATGTAACTTCAGTTTCATGTCGCCACTAAGGGCTTGTTTCTTAAAGAATGTTAGCTCGTCTAAATTAACGAAATGTTAATTGAAAATAATAAAATTATGTATCTTAATTATCTGGACTTTCCGTATTATTCTAGCTTTTGTTGTTGTACATTTAAATTCATTTATTTACAATTCAATATTTTGTAACTTCAAGCAATATATAAACAATATCTTTCAATATAATTCACTATCAACACTCGATGTTCCGACCTGGCTGTCTTAGATGCATCTGATTGGCGTTTTTCCTGCACACTTGGCGAAACCTGTTCTCTGACGTCAGCAGCCAATCCGTCAAATAGATGTTTTGTCAACAAACCTGAGAAGCGTCTACACGAAGCGGGATGACCAATCAGCGTCCTACAAGCAAGTTGGCGTACGTGCCAGAGAAGGCATGCCCCTCCACGCTGCGACGTCACCCGGATTAAAATGGACTATTCCTACCAAAATTCCTACACAGTTAGCTCACTATATAATATGGATGTTGGGAAGATATTAAACGACTTTTGAAATCGGCACTGGCGAGGATGGACCTCCGTTATATTTATTAAATATTGTATTTTTGAAATCGACGCCATGATGGATGGACTGTGGAGATTATTTTTATCGTCAGGAGACGACTTCTAAAATTCTGGACACTGTAAAGGAAAGTTAAAATACTCTGTTAATATGTTTTGTTTTAATTATGGAACTCTGTAACTATTTAATTTAATTTTGTTATAGCCGAGATAGGCTGATATTTGTTTATTAGATATGGGCATTATTTAAATGCGATTTTCTAACTAAATGTAACTTCAGTTTCATGTCGCCACTAAGGGCTTGTTTCTTAAAGAATGTTAGCTCGTCTAAATTAACGAAATGTTAATTGAAAATAATAAAATTATGTATCTTAATTATCTGGACTTTCCGTATTATTCTAGCTTTTGTTGTTGTACATTTAAATTCATTTATTTACAATTCAATATTTTGTGTAAAGTAAATTTGGCAAACTTCTAATGTTCATTAACTTAATATCATAGTTAAACTTTGTTTTGTAGTTGAATGATGCCGCGGGACGCGTGAGTTTGCATTAGGTTTGAGATATTAAACTCTCGTGTATATTTTAAACTAATGTTTGTAGTCAAAATATGTATTGTAGTACTTGAAGGTACTTTCGTTTTGTGTAAATTTTAATATTTAAATTAAAATTATAATATAACTTTACTTTGGAAAGGTTAATGTTTTCTTAATTTCTGTAGATAATCAGACAACTTTGTAACAATTTAGAAAGGCTCTTCAAGCTTTTTATATTTATCTTGGATAGATATTGATTTACTGTTTATTAATAGCTTTATTGATATAATGCTAACTTGGTCTGATTGCATCAATCTTCTTTAGCATTAATGCATTCAACTATATTTTTATCAGTTCTACTAGATAATTGAAGAGATTAAGGTCACTAAAAATACTGTGTTATTTTTTTTAATGAATTAAATTATTCTTTACATTTAACTCTTGCTGGTGCTATTTTCTCTTTAATATTGTTATGTTAGATGACTCCCTCTTATCCTTGTAGTATTTTTGTTAGTGACCTATTCCTACGAGGTAAGAACTGAGTAAGGGGGTGTTACGAGCTCTTAATAAACAGAAACAAGTTAACAAAAGCTACATCTTCTTTGGGTACTTAGAAAAAATAAACATGCATATTGAAGATTGAATCCTTGTAAAATGTCCATCTCTAACAAATATTTCAGTGACATAATTAGGATTAAAGTTAGTGAGTTGACCTAATTACCCTACTTAACTTATTTGGCAAATATTTAAAGTGAGGTCCAAGTTTTTGAAACTTCACACACCCCTGATCGTCAGTAATGTGTTCTAACTGTTCTGGTTGATTATACACAATTGTTCGCTTGATTGTTGACAGGATCTCGATCCGTGCTGGGACCAACTTCAACGATCTCCAGGAGGTGGAAGTGATGGACCTGAATGAACCATCTGGTTGGGTTCTGATTCCGGTCAAAGACATTCATGAGCGTCCCATACGCACATTCATGATCCAGATAGCTGTGATCAGCAACCACCAGAACGGACGAGACACACACATGCGTCAGATCAAGATCCATTCCCCCACCGAGCAACAGGGGACAGGGGCCGATGGACTGAGGAACTTTACTACAATCACCTTCCAACAGTACAGCTACATCCGGTAGTCGTAAGACACAACTTGTCATACGCCCTGTCAAGAGACTTGTTGCTTTAAGTGCCACCCTGTGAAGAGACTTGTTGCTTAAAGTGCCACCCTGTCAAGAGACAGGTTGCTTTAAGTGCCACCCTGTGAAGAGACTACAAATTGAAACTAAACTCAGCCTAAAATGTCACCTTTAAAAGAGACTAGTTGGCATAAAGTGTGACCATGACTTTGGTTATTTGCTATCACTCTCAGATAGCACACGATTTACAACCTTGTAACTAATACGGTAAATATAACCAACTTTTGTTTAATGCAACATGTTTTCTGAGACACTCATTGTTTAAATTTACTCATTGCTCCTAAAACCCCAAAAATAATTAATTCAAGCAACTTATAAAAATAAAACTTTGATAGAATTGACATGTGACTGATTAAGCCTCTGATTACAAATTTAACAAAAGTTTTAGGCTCATTCACAATAATTAGGCAATTGAATGTGAAATTCAAATCTAAAAGTAAAACGTTTGAATTGTTTTAAATTTAGAAACTAGCATCAATTCATTATTAAAGTTTAATGAACAATTTCACCTGAAGTATTTATAAACAACTAAACCCAATTTAACCAGAGAAATTGACTAATGTGTTTATTGAATTATTTTTCGGTCTTCCTCCAGACAAATGTGGGCATTATGGGGATGCTTTTAATACTAAGCACCCCTAAATATATTTTAGCTTTTTAAAACATTTTTTAAATACGGCGCTTGAAAATTTTCAAATGTTATACCAGCCCTACATCCCTTTTTATAGAGCACCCCCAAGATTTTTTACAAGTTGGCACTTATGAATGTGGGTACATTTCCTCTAAAGTCTACCTTCGTCGTCCCTACCTAATCAGTGTATATAGGCAGCCTGAAGGGGGTAAGATGTGTTGCCCATTTAAAAAAGTTTGAACAATACTTGAGTCAAACGTAAGTATCATGTGAACACCTTAAGGGGGGGGGGGGAGTTGTTTANCTAACGAGGGGGGTGGCAGGGACAGGAGAATACTTGCTTTAGGATGTGGTTACACTGCAAGCGTATTCACACAAACTCACTCATATATATATGTGAATTGGGTTCTGGTTACAGAGAAAGTGCACTCGCGCGAAAAATATTTGGGATAGGCCTTTGTTTTAAATAAATGGATCCCACCTTAGAATTATATTTTTTTGAAAAAAGAAAAAATTAAAGTTCCTTATTTTTGAGAATATTGAGTGAACCCTTGATTTTCTCAATGCAATTTAAGTAAATTCTATGTATTACATGAAGAGCTATCCAGCTACCCACCAAATGTTTTTTAGAACATATAATTTGATCCCGCAAAGCCAGTCTCTCAAAAACCAAACTAATAATTGTTTCAAACTTTATATTTTACTCTTCACCACTTTCACTATTACCAAATTTCTGAAAAAAATGTTGTTCGCGTGAATGAAACTAACTTGTTTGAACTTATAGTGATTCACGTGATTATTTCCTTTCTAATGTAACCATCCCTATTGTACAACACATGTTTGTTTAATATGGGCAAATACGAACAGATTCACGCGAAGTTGAGTTCCACTGTAACCACAGCCTTTGAACCAGTCACCCCAAATGGACACACAAACAATAATTACAAGCGTCGTGGTGTGGATTCAAGGACCCTGCTCATCAGATTAAAAGGAGTTTAGAAATTTTTTTTATAACTATAATAATACATGCATTCACTAATAATTTTTTATAATTTCAATTGGATGTAAAGTATTTTTAAAAATATAATTCCGTAGCTTTCTTAAATTCATGGTCAGTACAGTAAATTTTACTTCATTTTACAACAATGTTTAACTGTAAATTATTTTACACTTCTACCAGCAATTTATAAATTGCATAGAGAATAATAGTTATTTCTGTGAACAAATGAAAAAGAAAAAAAAAAGTCCACAAATATAATGTAAGCAAGAGGCAGGGGAAGGGCGTTTGGTTATTTTTGCTTACAAATGGGGGGAGGGGACCAAAAATATGCTTATGTAATAATTAAATGTCCCCTTAAGTGTAATTATGTCATATGCATATAGACTGAGTGGCTAGTCACATGCAGTGATATAAAAATATACATATATGTGTGTGTGTGTGTATATATATATATATATATTTATATATATATATATATATAAAATAAAGGCAAGGGCAATCAAATATATCGATACACGTCTTCAGTAGTCTCTTTATTCTCTGAAACACTCGCACACAAAAATAAAAATGGTGTCTGTCCACTAATGAACATGTTATGTGCTACACACACTGCTAAGGAAAGTGGGTCCCTTCACCATATACTGAGCCTACAGGAATGTAAGGTTTCTGTCAGCACTAATGCACAGTTTCTCCAACTAAAGTACTTAAAAATGTGAGAATCTTTCTGATTCCCAATAAAGGCTGAACAGATTCATAAATAAAGCCCCTGAACACAATAATAAACATCATAACATTCTGAACTGTAGTTCCCTGGCGGATCATTGGGCCAGATCAAATAAAATATTTCCAAGCTTTGATAATTTTAGAGGAATTAAAATAATCCAAGAAATCAATTCAAAGTCAAGTTGAATCGAATAATGCGAAATTATACCGAAGCCAAATCGAAGTTTGAATATTAAAAAAGAAAACTATTGCAAATGTAATTAAGATATTTCATCCTAAGATTTTAAATTAGTTATTTTTTATTTTTGACATGTGAAATTTAACCTTAAATATTTTTAGTGGTGAAGCTTCATATATGTGAAGTTAAGTCCGAAGTTTCTCACACCAATATATACAATCGAGTGATCTAGTATTTTTATAGTGTTTGTTCAGTTTGTGTCTGATGAACTCATAATGTGTCTCAAGAGCTAAGACTTGGCCAGCAAGTCTTTCAATGTCTTCTCCAACTTGCGAGAATCGGCGGCAAATTTGCGAATTCCGTCGGACAACTTGTCTGTGGCCATTTGGTCTTCGTTCATCTCCCAGCGGAAAGCTGCCTCGTCTAGAGTCACCTTCTCAAGGTCGCTCTTGCGTGCTGGAAACATTAGTCAAGTCTTGGCGGTTTATTTTCAATAGTACATCGTTTACATACTATACGGTATCTCTATTTAAGGAAAACTATTTTTCACTTTTTATATAAGAATTTGTGAGATTTGAAGGCCTCATCCTTACAAAAAAAAGTATAAAACACTGTTTTAATAGTTTAAGATATTATTTTTAAGCCAGAGTTGGTACATTTTTATCAACTCCGACTCCACAGCCCTGCAGGAAACTAGCGCACTTTCAGGACTTCCCTAGTACATATAGTTTCTACCAGATGGTTCGAGCTGCACTAACCAGCTTACAACAGACGCCGGTATTAAGGAATTCAGCTTTAAAAGCTTAAACGAAGAAATCTGATATTTCTTCAGTCCTCTCACCTGACAATGTTAAATGCAAAGGTAAAATTTCATTTAAAAGGGAAGTTGGGTCCAATATTCGAGGTCAAAGACATAAATCTTTGTTGCTCTTTGAGTGCCTTATTTGCGAGTAAATACGACATATCTCAAGTTAGCTACACTTGTTGGTTCTTTTACTCAAAGTTCGAAAGGTTATTCGTAACAGAGCCAAGTTTAATGGAACAGTTAGTTGGATTAGAAAGCATGGCAAGGGTGAAATGGTATGGACATGGGAGATGGAGATGAAGACTGCAAGAGAAACCAAGGAAGCAAATAAAGGAACGGTAGTGAGCTGTCCGCAAGCCTAGTTGACATCGCTCACCCGTCTTGTCACTCAGTGCGAGATCCACAGTGTCTGTGCTGGAGTCCAGGTCTTCCAGTAGCTTTGGCGAGATGGTCAACAGATCGCACCCGGCCAACTCCAGGATCTCACCTTAACGGTTAACACAGACAATGATGTCGATATAACTTCAAGCCAAAATGGCTGATGAAAATAAAGTCACATTTTCTTTAGCTGCTGCTGCTACCACTTTTCATAGATATAGATTTTTTTGTTGAAAGCTGTTGGTTGGTATTGTTATTCTATTGTCACGAGTTTAGTGTATTTGTTTATAAATTTCAGAATGTTATGCATTGCAGATTATGATTAAAAATGCATTTCTTGGCCAACAATAAGACAGAATAGTACAGTAGCCCCATGGCTTCTTTGGTGCTGACTGACAGCTCACAGCTGACTTCTGACAGTCAATATTTAGGTATATAACTAAATGTTGACTGTCAGAAGTGAAAGCTGCTAAACACATGTTTTTGCAGATCATATGGTTCGGCGTAGGGATACATAATTTGGTCTGGTAACTTTTCAAAGCCGTCAGCTGTGAGCTGTCAGTCAGCACCATAGAAGCCATGGGGCTACTGTAGTTATGTACATTGGGGG
>CABFVZ010000352.1:230199-364950 GCA_902151445.1 Timema monikensis
AGGTATTTTCAAAGTGAATTAATTTTTAAACCTTTCTACACTTTTTCTAGGGGTAGGGGACCCCAAACCCCCGGTAAAAAGTCAAGAATCTATACATTTCCGTAGGTTTGGTGGGATTGGCTGGTTCCTTAATAGTTTCAGGAAACAAGGGGGTGTATTTTGGCTAGTTTCCCAGCCTGCAATAAAAATGTCATTTCTGTTCTTTCCTATTTTCCCCTATCAAGGTGATGATATTTTTAGGGTGTGGCCTATTTTAAGTTAAACTTGGTAGTTATGTTGATATTAGCGGACTCACCAACGTTCCTGAAGGAGGCACCCATGACGACAGTCTTGTAACCAAACTTCTTGTAGTAGTTGTAGATCTTAGTGACCGAGACCACACCCGGGTCTTCAGAAGGTTTAAACGACTTCTGGTCAGTGTTGGCCACGTACCAGTCTAGGATCCGGCCCACGAATGGGGATATGAGCGTCACGCCAGCCTCAGCACACGCCACGGCTTGTGCAAATGAGAATAGGAGTGTGAGGTTGCAGTGGATGTCATACTTCTCTTCGAGCTCCCTGGTGCAAAGAACACACATCACACAGTAGAGGATAGAGATACATTGTTTTGGTGAGAGTGGACTTGTTAGCCTAGTGCACTGACCATGATGGTGAGAGTAGACCTGTTAGCCTAGCACACTGACTGTGCTAATGTGATATAAATTCAACTCACTTGGCAGCCTGTATTCCTTCCCAAGTGGATGCTAGTTTAATAAGGATCCTCTCCTTTTGCACTCCCAACTCCTCATACAGTTTTACCAGCTTGCGGGCCTTCACAACACTCCCTGTCTTGTTGAACGACAGTCTATAACATCAAGACAACACATACAACACTTACTATACAATGTAAGAAAGTGACGCTGTAAAACTAAGTATATATGAAAGGCAAAATCATTAGCTTCATCTCGATTATGATCAAATACATTGAAAACCGACACCTGGCCGTGGGAATATTCTTATTGAACAACAGCCTGTAGAAACAAGACATCCTGTGCTTTAACCGCTGACTAATGCCGAGACCCACCTTGCGTCTACCTCGGTCGAGACTCTGCCAGGGATAATCTTGAGGATCTCTGCTCCGAACAATACAAACAACTTGTCAATGGCTGCCTCTACTTGATCCTCCAGGGTCCTGAACAAACAACACGCACATGGTAACTCCAGGCTCTGCCAGAGACAGAATATAGGCCTGTCGTAGCTTCATATGCCTTAAAATCAAACAATTCTAGGACAGGCACAACATCCAGTCCCCGGTTATTACTTTATCAATGTAAAATGGTAAAAACCCATATTTTCACCAATGATCAATGTTCGTCCGTGCAGAGAATCGAACAAGGAACCCTTAGCTCTGTAAGCAGACAAGCAAACGACTGAGCTAAGGTGTTATCAGTTTACATACATATATGATCATTGCTCTAATGGGGTAAGGATGAGGAAGGAAGCAATTTAGAGGTGATGTAACCACATTTGTGTGGAAGGAGAGTGGGAGCATCCTTAGGGGAAAAAACCCCTTTCAGTAGACTTGAACCCCAGTAAAACACAAGTGACATCTTAGATCATGTGTCCACGGATACGTGATGACTACCCACAGGATCAGTCCAGAGACAGTGGAAAATGACAAACTGAACACAAGAATCCCGGGTTTGATTCCCCTGTCCAGGTTGTAATTTTTAATTAAAATGAACAATATATTTTATTTTTAATTAACACATTTTTATTTAAAATTTCAAAAGTCATAAAATTACCATACTTTTAAAAACTTAAACATTAAAAGTGTTTAAGTTTATACGTCTTAATTATCGTTTTGTTTTTAGTCACGAGTCCGGGTTATCTGCATATGAGCTAATTAATTAATGTGTTAAGGATGAGTAAATATGAATTTTGAGGAAGTGTACCTGCATTTGTATAGACAAAGAGTGGAAAAGTGTTAAGGGGAAAACCACCCTTAATAGACTTGACTGGAATACAAACTCCTATCTCCCCGTCATAGGCAGTCAAGTCTAATGTGAGAGTGACACCTGAAACTATGTGGTCACCGAAGTGGGTATTAGTGTTTATTCAGTATCCCTCAGATAAAGTTGTAGAACTTGGACCTGTTCTAGATCGTCAATGTAAGTGAATCCCTACAAAGCTCTAGGTCTTCTTAGCTCTAGTCCAAACATCAGAGTAAATTTGATTTTGACCTCTTATTTTTACAGCTGTTTTAAGAGTTTGAGGAAGCAAAGTGAGTGTCTAGATGGTTACACAACAACCAGTGACCAACCAACGTGTGCCAAGTGATATGCACAGCTTATCTTGGCCTTGCTACTCTACTCAGTGGTTACATCACTGGAAACTGAACGTTCTGCCTGACAACAAGATTGTCCCCTTTTCTTCTATCTGCCCACAGGGTGCCTTGTTGAGGAAGAGGAAGGGTGAAGTTTTATTCATTTTATTTCTCCTCAATGCCCAAGAAAGAAGTTTATTGGAATTTATAAAACAAGTTAAAAAAAAAAAAGACACCTTTAAATTGTCTCAAGATAGAGTAAGTATTAGAAAAATTCCAATCAGTCTCCTGTCGCAGAAATTAAAAAAAAAATCTGGGTTGGTCCCTGTTTGCACAAGTTTTACATTTTATATCTGGTTCTGTCTTTCCAGTTGTCTTAATATTACTTTGTCTTATTCTACCTCTGTCTTCTTTTTTGGCACTGCGTCTTACTACCCACTTGGGTTATATGCTTTTGTACTAATTATGCTAATAATTTTAGGGAGGACTTTTATATTTATGGGAAGTGTACTCGCATTTGTGTGGAAAACCATTTTGGAAAAACCATTCTAGGTAGTCCTACGCCTGAGTGAGATTCAAACCTCAATCTCCCTGTCATTGGCAGTCTAGCCCAACACGAGAGTAGTGCGTTAGACCACGCTGCTACTGAGGCCGGTAGCTCTATCTTAATTGGATTTTATTTATACACATACTACTTCCACTCTTTCGGTTCCTTAACTCAGTCGGTAGCGTGTGTCTACTGAGCTAAGGGACCCGGGTTTGATTCCTGGCATGGTCGAAAAATTTATCAATAGTGAAATGTGTCTTTACCCCTTCACAGTGATGAATTAACGGCTGGGGTCTGGATGTTGTGCCTGTCCTAGTCTTATGTTAGATTATAAGGCATATGAAGCTACGACAGGCCTAGCACGCCGGTAGTGGAGAATATTATGGCTTGAATAAAAAACTGACCTAGGCCACAAGCTGGAAATAGCAGTAATGGATGTAAAAACTACTACTCGTAATAATTTTGTCTCCAATTTGCAGAAAATATTTTTTAAGCACATGTATACATGTAGCTTACTAATTACGCAAATATGTTAGGGATGACAAAGGTTGCATATAAAGGAAGTGTATCCACATTTGCATGGAAATCCAATCGGGGAAAAGCACCCTCAGAACATCCAACCGGTATTTGAAGCCCCGAAATCCCTGTCAGTCGCAGTTCAGCCTACAGCAGTGCGAATGTGACGCCTTGGACTGTTCAACCGCCCAAGCGGGTTTGTAGGAACTGTATTCCCCTTGGATCCTGTTGCGGAAACGACTCACTTGCCCGTCTTCTTGCCATAGGCCACCGCCTTCTCTATGAGGTGCTTGTACTGGGGCATCCCTGCCGCGGAGAGTATCAATGAAGGGTTGGTCGTTGCATCGGTTGGTTTGTACTTTTTCATTGCTGCCATTAACAAAGAGATAGATAGAAAGAAAGGTTACGAACAATACGGCAAGGTCTTAACACTGACAACAAACGATCTAAAGGCTTTATCAGAGAAAATAAAGAGACTCAACAAACACTAGCTACCGGTTTCACTTGAACATCTCAATCAACTCTCTCTTTCAGTTAAAAGAGGTTACTGTTCTAATTAGTTTAGTTTAACTAATCTGTATTAGTAAGTGAAAATGAATGTAAAAAAAATATGTTTTGTTTGCCAACTTGTAATACTACCCATGGGTGAACTAAATTACGCTAATATGTTAGGGGTCAATTTAGAGCAAGTGTACCCACATTTGCATGGATAAAGTGGAAAGCCTGTTCTCAGTACACCCAAACAGGATTCAATGGACAAACTCTATACATGACCCCACCGTCTTTGGCAGTCTAGTCTAGTCTAGTCTATTCTAGTGTGAGAGTGATGGACTACAAAGAGGGTAGGTGTGAAGTTAATTGGTTTATTCGACAAGTATTTAAACTCTCACCTGACAAAGTTAACTAACCATGTCACTCATCCAAAAGATTCCTTTAATTCTTTTTAAAAAATTGTTTCTTCTATTCAAATAATTATTTGAATGTACAAGAAAATTAAAATGTAGGCCCTAAATGTTTGTGGCATTTCAAAAATAACTATTCCATTTCCTGAAAATAAAATGTGCTCAGTCATACTGAACTTTATTCACAGAATAATGCAAACAAGTATTGTTTCGGTTTCAGTTTGACTGAATTAGCCAAACTAACCGGTCTTAAGGTCCCTCGATTAGATAAACGCTCTTACAACTCTGGTGTTTGACAAAACAGATGTTACAGGTAGGACCTACATTTTTACAAACTAGACAATCACTATATCCAAATAGAGCTGTAGTGTGTTTGTACTTAGATGACAAACTCTAGATCGTGTGAGCAGTTTATTACAATATTTTGATTCCTGTAACTTCCACCAGTAATCACTATTCATTAACTTAGAAGAGTTTATAGATCTTACCTTCGAAATCTCCCGTATCGGCAACGACCACCGTATATTTCCTTAGTTGTGCTAAAGAGCTCGACATTTTTTGTTTCTTAGTGTCTGGCCCGTTCTCTGTCATTTTAGTTAACAATGGGAAACGTGAACATACAAAAATGTAAATTTGAGCAAAAGAATTATATTATTACACAATACTTTGACCTCACAGGTTCACAGATCACTTGTTGATAAGTGACGTAGAAAACTTTTTTTTTTAAAAGTTTAGGTTTAAATACACTATACTTAATACTCATAGACTATGCATGCCTGCCTATCATCAGAATTTGTATATAACAATGAACCATCTAGGAGTTATAATAGTGTTGATTGATATATATAAAAACTCTCCAACACAACAACTCTGATTTCATACTTCGATATTAATTACTTGATTCATTGTATCGAAATTACTGGGCTCTATTATAAAACAAAGTTTTTAACATTTATGGATAATTAATATTAAATTTGTGTTTCAACAATGGCTTCCACTTTTGTACCGTAATTTTCTGTTGCCAGTAGTGCAGTACGTCGGTGCCTATTTAATATAAATTACAGTGGATGGACAAAATACAGTAGCGTCTCGTGACCAAAATTCATAGGCAATCTTGGAAGTGGTGCCCCCAAACTTAAAAGGGGAGGTCCCGGATATTAAAAAAAAAGTTACGCTTCAAGAAGCTATTTGGAGAATTTTTTTTTATGTTAGTTGTGGCTTTGAGCGTCCTTCTGTTCTACGATTTACATTATTCTGTTATTACTTATTATAGACATATACTTATTAAGTTTTGTTTGTTAGCTTTCACTGGTACACACATAAAAACAAAAGCACCTGTTACAATAAACTCTACAAAACTCTAAAGCCCGATACACACGACACAACTTCTTGTAGGGTGACCTGGTGGTCTAGGGGTAAGGTGTCAGACTTCTATGCTGGCGGCCGGGGTTCAATCCTCGGTCCCGGCAAAGATTTATCTGATTACCAAACCCTTCCTTCACCTCTGACAAGACTTCTTGTGAATGTAGGGAATGCCAGGCCACCACCGTGGTTCGGATTCCACGTTAAACTGTAGGTCCTTCATTTCATCTCACAATCACCCTTCCATTACACATTAGCGTAAGTGCGTATAACCCGAATGGGTAGTAAGACGCGGTGCTAATAATATTAATAACTTCTTGTACAAAAAGCTGTGCAAGAAATTGTATATCTTGGTCACATGGATTGCATACAAACTTTAGCCATTGACTGTTCACATGACATTTGTGATTGTACACAATAGTTGGAAGGAAAACATGGCGTTTTTGACAGTTTTATGGAAAAATGATTGAATTATTTGGAAAATATTGGTATTTAATGTAAATAATTTCTTATTTATTCTTAAATATTATGGGGGGGGAACGGATTTTTAATATTTTTTTAAAACAGTGAAAACCTTTATATTTGGGGTTTAACCTCGATCAATAATTTGTTTGTTTTCAAGCATTTAAATGTTTTTTCTTAAATCACTCTTAAAAAAACTGTCTATCAGACGAAGTTTTCATGTTTACAAATCAAAAGTTGTACAAGAAAAATGGCTGATGTAGGACGCGTTCTATTTCCTAAAATTGTATACGATAAGTTGTGCAAAGCAGATCTTGTACAAGTTTTGGTGTTCGCACGACGCCAATTTCAGGCTGCAACTTCTTGTACAACTTTATGTACCTACAGGAAGTTGTGTCATGTAAACCGGGCTTTAAGATGTAGGCACGGAGTAAGTACCTTAACAATATATTAATTTTCTTTTTCGTGCCATACCATCCCAATGTTTTGAAAGGGAGGGGTATTTATTGACTTTCGGGCAAGAGAAGTCGTAGCTCGATTGCTTGCATTTGTACTTGACATCCGCAGGTCTTCCCCTTCTTTTCCCTCCGAAGTCTATGACGTTACAAATAAGAACTACAACAGCTAGAGCAATGGGATGAATGTCGGACAAATACTGACCTTAAACAACCACTAGATGGACTAGTGCACGTCTTGCATACATGTTACGGTTACTGCCATGTATGGATTTCTTTTTCAAACCCACTGATGCTTGAATAACATTTAAATATTAGTAGGAGAATATTTTTGCAAAGATTAAATAAAATAATTACATATCTTCAATCAAATACAAGCAATGCTTGCCCTGACAAAATATTATAAATTTGGGCTGCACTGACCACTGATCTGCCATTGATGGAGAGTCTAGGTTCATATCCTGAACTAAGCATTTATATTATAAAAATTGTAAATCTAAACAATATATTGGTTTATTTTGAATAAATATAAATAAAAGTAATGCCATATTTATGCTTAATTTTGTCTAGTTGTACTTTTTTTTCCGACTAAAATTTAAAAAGAACAATGGTTAAAAATAAACCCTGAACATACATATTTACACTGTACCCTACCAAGTTAGATAAACTGTGCATATGGCTCAAAAACAACTCCATACTTAAGCCATCTTAACCAACTCTCTCCAAACTTTCCTTTTCTGAAATATACTCTTCGCTTCAACAACATCCAGACATCGAATCATACGGTATATGCTCTTTTATTCATAACATATATTTAAATTTTAATAAAACACCATATATATTAAGGCTGGTTTTAGATTTAGTCGGGTCGTCAATTGACACAAAGTTTAATAATTATTAGTAGTACTGTGATAGTCTTCCATTCCAATGTATAATTATTATAAATAAACGAACCTAGTGTGACTTGTAGGTCAAGGATTATATTATTCATTCCTCTTACATGTCATGCTGGTCATCTTTGATGCTAGATGGAGAAACATCGATACTATCGAACCTGTCTATCGATAGTGGCAGAGTTATTAAAATTTAGAATAAAAACAGAATAAATGCAAAATTAAACGAAGAAATTTCTTTTTTTTTTTGTGGCAGATTCCTACAATTAAAGAAGTCCTAAAATAAGGTTAAGAGGAAAAACAGAATTAGAAATATAGGCTACTGATATTGAGTTTTGTAATTAAAACAATATTTACAAAAGATACATTTTTTACATAATTTTAAAAGAACATTTTAATATTTCAACTACCAACGAAATAAACTCACCTGTAAACACTTTTGTGTTAAAGATGGACTGCATCCGAATAGTCCAAGGCTCCCTTGAGTTTTAGACTTGGTGCAGCACACGTCTCCCGCTGTTCATAGCCAAGACATCATCAGACTATTCGAACGGCAACAACCGTAGGGTATTTAAAATGAAAGAAAATGGAAGTCGGTGTTCTAACAGACGAAACGATAATACTAAAACAACCGACACCATGAGAACAGCACATGGCTGGTAGTATTCTGTATCCATCGTTACCAAGACCTCGAGATGACTGCATAGGTATCGTTTGCAACTATTCTGACAGATATACACTTGGTCACGTGAATGCTAATGCAGCTATCAAGGGCAAGAGCCAAGGCAACACCGCAAAAGTAGACTTCGGGTACAGCCATGGTCTTTAGATTAGACAAATTGGGGGATGTTTTTACCACTTTACTTCACACTTTACAATAGGTAGCCCATCTTTGTCTCTTTCAAAGAACTCCCAAACATCTGAAGTTTATGAACTTGAGTGAGGTATGGTGAACACTAAACGATGAAAGGAAAGGAAAACGTGTCTATGTCAGATTGATGAAAGGTCACAGTTTCCCCCTCCAAATAATTCACAGAAAGAGTAGGATTTGGAACACAACAGTTCCATGGATAAACTAATTGTATGAAAACTAGGCAAGCATTAGAATATCTCGGAATACTGTTACACTTCAAGTACTCTCCCTCTTTTCCTAACATTTAGTTCCGAGAATGCACCCAAACTCAGGAGTGAAACTATTGATCTCTAATGTGGCTACTGTAGAGTTTACCCTCCCTAGTTATGGCGGGCAAACTGATCAAACAGCAGCTAGTGATAGTTATTTTAGTGGAAAACATAGATACTTTATTTCCATATTTATCTTGTCTTTGAATATAGTCTGACACATAAAATAATGTAATTAAGTTTTGAATTAGTAGTTACATCGCAATTTTAAAGGTGTGTTCCTAAAGGTAACTCTCCACCATATAAATCAATTGCATTGATTTTGTCGGTGATGGATATTTCCCAATAGGTGCTACCTAGTGATTTGTGAATCATGAGCGTGCACACTGAAATGGTTGATATAATCTGTAGTTTTTCCTTGTCTCTTGGCTATAGTGTTCAATGTACTTGATGCTTCCTCCATCATGCTCTAATGCAGATGTAGAAAATATATCTACATTATACTATTAGAAACACACGGATACATTTTATAAATCCCCATCTATTTCAAGTCCATTCTAATGCTATCCTCCCAATTGCGTCTAGGTACTAGGTACCAGTCAGTACCCTGAACAGTTCTAGATATTCCCGCTACAGGATATGTAACTCATCATTATGTAACCTCTTCCCCTAGATCGAGATCATGTAATACTCTTTTTTTATCCATGACTCAACCGTTTTTAAGTATCCATTTACTCTCATATATTTCTAGCTTGTAATGGCTCTCCATTTTAATTTACATATAACTTAAATTCCATTGACTACAACTTTCAGCTCATTGGTTAAAAGCATGTTATTTAGTCTGGTCAAGGTGAGTATAACCAAACAGAAGTCTGGTATTGTCTGTAATAAAAACATTTGTAATCAGCAATGATACCAGGAACACAGAAACGCTCTGGTTATAAGCATCAATCCCAGGTGAATTGCAAAATAACGCCTACATACACCCATGCCAGTGATATCAAATTAGATTTTGGTACAAAGATGCTTAGTACCTAAGGTTATGGAGAGGGGGTTGAAAACAGATAAATAAGGGTACTACCAGGCACAGACATGTTAAACAGAATGAACATTTCTTCCTTGGCGTCGACAATTGTCATTAAATAATATTTACCACTTTAATTGATTAAATGTATTGAGTTTTCTTATTTTTTGATAAAAATAATGGCTTGTGCGGCCTAAGGGAAAAGTCAAACAATGAACTCCCTTTTGATAGTTTTTTTTTAATTCACTGAAAGAGCAAAAACCTAGTCTCATACTTAAAAAAATAAATGTTGGTTTCAATTGATGGCATATTATTAGATACAGTGGCGTCAACTTTATTTGTGTAGATGGGGGAATCTTAAAAAACAATATATATTTTTGGCAGACGTACCCCTAACCTAAATCAAGTCAGGAAAGCTTCCATGATAAATGTTTGGAAATTGAATTTCATTTTAAGAATATTTGGAGTGCTACTAGTCCAGAAATTTGGATGTCTCTTAGAAGATATTTTATTAATAATTAAATGCCTCTATAGTCTTTACAGTACAGTTTGTTTTAAAATGTATCATACCTGAGAATACCAAAGACAAGTGAAACAAACATAGAGGGGGTGGCCAATTATTTCAGGCGGAAGAGGAATGTTCCCCAGTACCAGTACCAACCTTACTTGGTGTAAAACAGGTTGTAACTATTTCAGCTGAAACAACCAAGATTTCCTATAACCAAAACTACAGGTAACTAATTTGGAAGGAGTTGAAAATAATTATTTTATATCTATTATCGTGGAGGGATGAACTAAAAGGTAACAAACTATTTTATGGACTAAACCCTCACTCCATGGAACTAAACATCTTATGACGAAAAACACACACACAAAATGCTTGCATTGTAACTAATATATTTTGAATGAATCTATGTTCAGTACATTCAACATATTTTTAATGTTAATCACAAATCATCTAGGCCTACATTTAAATTTAACAAATGGCTCAAGAGATCATGGTATTTTAACAGACAGACAGTTAATGTGGCAGAGCCCCTCCATTACAATCCTAATCACAATCCTCTGTGGCTTAAACCCCTCAAGATTTACTGCTTCAAGGTTGTGAATAACAAGAGCTGTGTCAATTTTTCAGCATCTCGTCAATGTCCTAGTAAGTCCTTCCTACCACATACCGATAACAAGAGCCTAGTGTCAATCTTATAACATCTCGTCAATGTCCTGCAGTAAGTCCTCACCAAGTTGTAATAACAAGAGCCTAGTGTCAATCTTGCAACAACTCGTCAATGTCCTGCAGTAAGTCCTCACCAAGTTCTGATAACAAGAGCAGTGTGTCAATCTTTCAACAACTCGTCAATGTCCTGCAGTAAGTCTTTCCCCCAAGTTCTGATAACGAGAGCTTAGCGTCAATTTTTAAGCATCTCGTCAATGTCCTGCAGTAAGTCCTCCTCACCAAGTTCTGATAACGAGAGAATAGTATCAATATTTCAACCACTCGTCAATGTCTTGCAGTAAGTCCTTCCCCCATGTTTTGATAACAAGAGCAGTGTGTCAATCTTTCAACAACTCGTCAATGTCCTGCAGTATGTCCGCCTCCATTAAGTCTGGTTCATAGATTCCATTCAACAGTTCATCTTCCTCAAGCGTTTCCCGCCTGTGTTCTGTTTTCCTCCCATTTGCTGCCAAGGATGAATGGAACAAATCCTTCCCTACCGTCGACGAGCACAACTGAGTGTCATTGAAATGTTTCTCGTACGCCGGTGATTCCATCCTCATCCCCGCTTCTTGATCCATCACGTTCGAGCTCTCGACGGTGTTGTCATTCGAAGTGTCCATCATCGTGTTGTTGGATGTGTCCGGGAAGATTGACACTGTGTCGTTGGAACTACTAACCACAGAGTTGTCATTGGAGGAATCATTGTTGTGTTCAGATGACTCGTTGGCTAATCTGACCATGTTTCGTCTCAACCTGACCGGTCTAGACCTGGGCAGGGCCGTGGTGACACCACGGTGTCTGCGCAATCTGATTGGTTGTGTTGCGATACTAATGGTGTTCGTGTCTGTATCGATTTGAGGTTTTTCTCCTGCCAAGAGTATGTCTATGGAGGTTTTCAACACTTTGTGGTTTTGTTTGGGTTTGGTGGAAGCGCCGAACATTACAGGAGAGTGTGAACGCTTCCTGCTGCTCCAGCTGGGACTTTTTTCAGACGAGTCACTAGTACCAATCTCCCTCTCTGCTCGTATCTGTTGCAGTGTCTTGACAACGATGTGGTCGATATTGAGGTTGTCCTGCCTGTCCATGTACATCGGAGCCAGCTCTGTGAGGCGCGGGACAAGCAACCTCCTTAGACGCGCACGCAGGTCCGACGAGTCCTCACTCTCGTAGTTGTAGAGCGCGGCCTGCTCCGCCTGGACTCGCTCCAGACGGATTTGCTCGAGTGTCTTGACGACAGCCGTCAGCTTAGTGGGGGTGGAGGTGGGAGCACTCTCTGTGTCTGATTCTGCAAGAACACGCCAGGACAAAATTAGCGGGAGTAACAAAAATTCTAACTCAAAATTTATAACTTTAGAAGCTTGTCTGGGAAAGTAAAGTGAGGCAAATGGACTGAACTTGAAAGAACCAAGACACGATTGGCCGTGGCTGTCTTGTGGTATGCTAACACAAAACACAAGAAATGATTGTTCTTGCATTGAGGTAGTTAACCACAAGCACAGGCATTTCATTTCCACGTTAAACGAAATTCTTATTTGATGAGTCCATAAAACAAAAGAGTTAACTACTTCGAGAAAAACTGTCCCTCATGAATGGTTAATTTTTTTACTATAATTTTAATATTTTGAAAATGGCAAAAAAAAAAGTTTTTTTTTCCCAACAAATATAATCTTTATTTTGTATATGAGCATTCTTGCAGATCAGTCATCGAGCCATGCAGAGAAACAGACAGTGCTTGAAGAAGTAAGTCGAGTTTTATTGATCGGGTCGATAAAGGCCTTCTTCCATCACGATACTTTTGACAGAAACAAGCAGAGTTGTCATCCAAATTGCGCAGTAACAAACAAATCAGAAGAAACCAATGCGACAATATGGATGACAACTTGCACAGTCCGTCGAATGGTTAGCTTATGTCCATACAAAATATTACAGTTCATTTACTGAAATAAATATTTAAATAAACATCCATTTGTAGTAAGCAATTTTGTTTGGGTTTAAATTAAAACTTTTAATAACAAAGCAAAAAACATAATGACTTGATTTAAGTACTCAACTCCCAAATCAAGCTAATAAATAAACCATCCCTTGATGTCACCAAGTTTACCTCTCAGACGGAGAACAAGAGAAGTACGTGTCACCATCAAGAGAATGTTAAGAGCCGACTCAGGTTACAAATGACAATGATCATTGATTGGGACATATAGAGGTTTGTAAGGACGCATGAATCTTTTCTAGAGAATTATTGCTGACTGGTAATTTAGTTTACAAATACATTTAATTGGCACAATTGGAAATATTGCTGATAGGTATAAAAGTTTACCTGGACAGTGAGGTGGCATGATGTGGAATATTAATGAATGGTATCATGGCAGTTTGAGTTTGTTTTCGCAGTGTTCCATATAATGTCCTACTGGCTGTACATTACGTTCACCTTGAACACAACCAACCTTATCTTGACTTATTACAGAATGTATCTATCCTATATGCTGTACCATAGTGTAATATTTCAAGGTAAATGGAGTGCACATTAAAACACAACCAGTGTATACCCCCAAAAGGTTGCAAGACGCGGCGCTAAAAAAACCAATATGTTCTAATTACGCTAATGTGTTAGGTATGAAGAAGTTTAAATAAATGTATTCACATTTGCGTGGAGGTAGAGTGGAAAACCACTTAATTAAAAAAAACCTTAGAACATACACTAGTTGTGTTTTCAAACAAATACTTCTTGAACCCATAAACTCGAGGGAGAGGCGCGGCCTTTCAGAAACAAATGCCACATACCTTACAGCGTGAAGTAACCTCTTAACCCAAATTTAACTCTCATCCAAGTATTTTATTTTAAAGTAATTTTTGTTGTTGTAAATCTAAAAGCGACAAGGAACAGAACAAAAGATGGTCGTTATTTTATTAATAAAATGCCAGCGTGTGTGGGTTTAAAGCTACTCTGGGAACAAAGTGACATGCAGCAGTAGAGGAAATGGAAATGGCTTTATTGCGCCATGTGGCTCTGCCACAACTGTACCTATATAATGTAACCACACTCTTTTCGCACGTCACAATGGTAGCTGTTAAATGTCATGCATGTGCAGTCCAACAGGTTTTGTATCCAATCTAGTTTGTGAAAATGCTTGATCTTATGTGTTTCAATGAGATATTGACAAGAGTGAATCTATGGTACACTGCTGTTGTATGCATTGACCGACTGTCAAGTGTTTTAGAAAAATGTCTCATTTACAACAGCTACTGGTGGTTAGACTGGATAGTAGCGTGGTTCACCACTACTAATACTGCTATTATAAATGTACAACACAAATACTCATAACAAGCTAACAATGGACAAGGAGCTGACATATTGTTACAACAAACCAGTGTATTCCAACAAATATTTTTTATGTATATAAAACACTACAAACTATAAATATAGTTCCAGTTGTATATTAGTGATGATTGTGCTAACATTTGTGGATAGAGGGTGTAATGTGTTCAGCACATCGAACCCTCCAGTCATTAAACTCAGTTTTCTAGAATGGAGCTGCTACTTCTTTATTCAAGTTGCTCCTAATTTGTCCTCACGAGGCTGAGTTGACCCAAATAAATAACTGCTACATGTTTAATAACTTGATATACATACACCTATGTTTGGGGTAGAGGGAGGGACAAGGGGGGTGATGTCCTCGCTTTTAACTAAAAACAAACTTGAAACAAATATATTAACTATTCTAAGAACCAAATAATATATTTTGTTAGTTGTTTGATGCATAAAACATATTATAGAGTGCTTATTTATACAATTTATGTACTAAAAAAAGTTTTCTTGTAAAATTATTTGCAATGTTTTATTCTAATTTGATAATTCAAGAAACTATCAAAACTTACAGTTCAATTACTTAAGATTTGTTTTTTAATACGGATATTAATTTGAACTGTACTGAACAGCCGACAATGGCAATAAATGAACGTAAATGGAATATTTTTTATAGACTATGCTTCGTAGTATTCAAAGCAGGAATTTTTAAAACGTTTTTAAACTTAGCCCACCCCTAACATATATTTTATTTAGTGTACCCTAGACTATAAAATGTCTGTATTGGTCCAATTAAAGGATGGCTGATAAAGCACAATGTGACATTACATGGAGCAAACATTTTAATTTAATTAACAGTCCCAACTATTGCTGCAACCAAAAATATTACATAAAATTAATACAACTCAATCTTGAGAGTATGTTAATGCAACTCTTGTATTGAATCTGTTTCACTTCTTCGAGCATTGTTGGACATTTCTTGATACTTTTGCTAAAAGTGTGGGTGTATTAAGTTACAAAACTTAACTAAACATAAATCAGTTTTAACTAGGACATAAATGTATACAAAAATAACTCAATGATGACAACCATATTTCTTCATTATCTGTCTATATTGTTTTGAATACTAACCTAAAAAACAGCAGAGGGAAATGGATATAACTGAAGAGTTGAGACAGGAAACTTATTCCTGAATATATTTTATAAAAATATGGTTTCACATTTCATCCTGTGCCGATGTGATGGAATAACAAATTTAACGCCTCTCTTCTGAAGCTTAAGATGATTTTAACAGATCAGGATTTTCTTGATTAAGTGTAATACTACCAAATTTAATGTTACTGTTTGCATATATTAATTAAAATATAAGATTCTTTTTGACTTAAGATAATAGATTATATTTTGACAACAAAGACCTGAGCTGATAGCTTGAAACTACCAGCTTGCTCGTGAGAACCTCTTGCTGATAGCTTGAAACTACCAGCTTGCTCGTGACAACCTTTAGCTGATAGCTTGAAACTACCAGCTTACTCGTGACAACCTTTAGCTGATAGCTTGAAACTACCAGCTTGCTCGTGACAACCTTTAGCTGATAGCTTGAAACTACCAGCTTGCTCGTGACAACCTTTAGCTGATAGCTTGAAACTACCAGCTTGCTCATGACAACCTTTAGCTGATAGCTTGAAACTACCAGCTTGCTCATGACAACCTTTAGCTGATACTAGGAAGGTCTTTGCTTCAAAGATTTTCTGTCTGGATGTTACAACATTCTTAGTTTTCAAAGTAAATTACACATTGATATTTTATAAAATAATATAATATTTTTCCTCACCTTGATTTATTAAAATGGTTATTATTATTTTAAAATTAGTCTGCACATGAAAGGAATGTTTTCTGTGATGTGCATTGATTGCAGCTTATTACTCTGTGTTTGAGGGCTCTTTGGTTTCCCTAAACTAAAGTCTACATAGTGAGCAGTGCCAATAACCAACCTATGTGTGACCACTCGAACAGACCATAAAAACTAATCACTCCTCGAATACTTTAAGTGAAACATTAATGAAGCTATTATTTACTAACATCAAGGCACAAGGCACTTAATATCATGGTTTCAAACATTACTTCAGACAGAGCCACTGTACCGACAGGAGAAACAGCTTTTTCTCAACATCATGTCGAAACAAATATTAAGAAATGTACAATTTTGGGAAATTTTCAATTGAAAATATATTATTTTTTATTTGAGGTATTTAAAGTAAAATTTCTGAACCAACAGGATTATATCAGCACATGTGAATTTCTGTGAGCGAAAGGGCCTAACAATTTTATGGGAAATGTATTTTCACAAATCTTGCAACACTTGACATGGGATTGGTGGCTTTACTTTCTCTCTTAAGGAAGTTGTTTTGCTATGAAATATCGCTAAAAAAAGAAAAACAAAGTTGACCCTGTCAATCTTAAACATGTTGTAAATGCGACACCTGAACAGGCAGTGAACCAGGGACCTTTGACTCGGTGCACCAATACTCTACCAGTGAGCTATACGATATAGAGCAGTGGAACACTAAGCAACCGGTCCTGGGTTCGATTCCTGTGGCTAGGTTGTAATTTTTCAAATTAACTAATGTGATTCTTGATAAGACTTTAACCTAAACCTACACATCATTTCAATCTCCCAATCTTTGCTATTCATATACGAGTGATTGCACAAGCGTTGGTTTTCTCCACCAAAAAAGTTGTATCGTGCACACAAATTGTTTTGTATTCAATTCAGTGAAGATTCAAATTATAAATAATGTTAGATAAAGGTTAACCTTCAGGTCAATTTACTAGAAAATAGTTCAAAACAATATTACAAATTTCTTACGAAAACAAACACATTTTATTATTGTTTCTGATCACCCAATGATCAGGGTAGTAAATGTTTTAAATTTCAATATCATTATTTTATCTTTAAAATGTAAAGTATAGATTACAGACACTTGAAATAATTCATTTAGCACTATTGTTATGAGTGATGTTGAAATGGGTTATAAAATAACAAGATTATTAAACACACAAATACACTGTCAAGTTTTCTTCTAATATGTTTTAAACTAAGAATACCTCCCCCCCCCTCCCTGTTTAAATAAATAAAACTAATACTGGGATTTGATTAAAATCAAAGTCTAGGATGAAGTTCTGTTATATTTGGAAGGTGGTACAGGAAAGGTGGATAGAAACATATAAAATTTAAAAACAAACACAACATGGCTTTTCCAATGGAAAGAGAGAACAGTTCACTCTTTACACTGCTGCCAATGGACAAAGAGGTAATTGCTGCCTCTTGAAGAAAATTGATCGCTAACACCCAAACACCCAACCTGTATAGGTTTCATTCTATCGGAACTTATCAGGAGGGAGTGTGAAATGTGGAATACAACTTCCTAAAAGAGGAAACCAAAAAGAGAGAAAAAGGAAAATTATAAAGAACAATAAAAATCATCCTATGTCCATTTCCTGTGTTTGTCTTTTATTAGTTTATTTTACATGTTCCTATTCAAGAATCCTAACATTCTTTCATTGAAAATGATTTACATCCAACTCAACTAAACGTTTCAATTTGGGGGGAAAAAAAACTGATGCCAAAGCTAAAAATAAATTTATTCTACTGTTAGTTTCCTAAGGTTTGAATAAATTAATTTTTCAACTAACCAAATATTTAAGTTCTGTAAACTGTGTTAAAAGTAAACTTGACTGCACACACAACACACACACATGCACGCACAACACACACAAATACATTTTACATGCATATCTTAGAGACTGAATGTACACAAAATAAGTAAGAACGTTTCAAAATAATTACAATCCGTTACATGAGAAATTGATTGAGCATAAATACTTTCAAAAAATGTACACACTAGAGATATAATACATCAACCTTGTCCTCCTTAATGGTTGAGGAGGAACGTGGTAAAAGAAATAGAAAAACACAAGAGAAATGACAAAAAAAAACCTATTCCGTGGTCGAAAATATATTGCACAGCAGACAAAAGTCAAACCATCGAAGATATTTACATTAAACTTGTGACACGCACTTCTCTGTTTTAATAATAATGATAATATTAAAAAAAAAAAAAAACCAAATTCTATATAGTACAAATATGGCTGATTGATTTATATTCCACTAAACACTGCGGGCAAAGTATCTAAAAGGTTGCTGACAGTAACAAATACAATAGACTCAATTATTTGAGGTCACATTAACCGGGACAGAAAATTTTTTCTTAAATACTGAATTATAGTTTAGCTCTACAATATAATTGTCTGGAAACTATACATAATAATAAGTTACGAACACGTCGTCAAACGAAAGTGGAGACCATAATGAGATATTAATCGAGCACACTAATCTATAAATAATTTAATTCTGAGGCAAAGCAGGCGAGAGTATTGTGTGTTTTGTATCTCTTAACAAGTGAACGCTCCACTTTTTTTCATCATCTTTTTAAAACCCTATAGTTTCCATGTCTAAATATAAAAAAGTTGATCTTATTAAAGAACAAAACCTTACTTAGCACCATTTGACAAAAGGGGGGTGAGTCGTTGGTGATATATTTAAAAAAAAAGGGTAGGTATGTATGTTGAATTTTTGCAGGGATTATTTGGACCAATCTGTTTCCCTGCTACCCGAGATAATCAAGAATCTACTGTAAATGAATATTGACACAATACCACACAAAACAAAAGAGATCTAGAGGTTTGTTGTTTTTTAGTTGTGATTTTCTGAATTGAAAATATTTAATCCACTCATTACTTTTTTTTTTGTTGCAAATGTGTGAGTTAACCCAATCAGCAGGCAGCCTGAGAGCCAAATAAGTGTTTATTATTTTGTCATACAACCCATTCAGGATATTTATTAGGGTATGGGAAGCACCAAATATTTTAACTTTGCTTGAATATGCCACCAGCTTCGCCAATCAAGATGGATGATGGTAAAATATATTTTTAGATTCAATTTTTATCATTTTGTGCTGTTATTTACATGAGAATAATCTAAAATAATAAAATCACATGTTGTGATGAAAACTAAATTCATAATCTCAGAGCGACATATGTTAGTCATATTTGCTACTAAGTATGTGCGAGAACCACTTTTTCAATTTGAGTCCATACTGAGACAAAGGAACGAGACAACTTCCTATTAAAAGGACAAAAATCGATATTATGTTTATTAAAGTAAATATGAATTTTCAGAGACGAAACCAAAATAACTTTCTTTTCTCATCTCAATCGAGATATTTTTAGGTCTCACACATACAACTCTATTTGCTATATAACATTTTGAAGTTGATATTTAATAGGCCAAAGTTATATAGATAGTTAGTATAAAATATTGTATTAAATAATCAAACTTTGATTTCGCTTTAAGATTATTTCATATATTCGATTTGACTTCAATTCAAAATGAATAAAATGTACTTCTTCACACACCCAAGATGATGTAACCAATTTGTGAGAGTGGAAAACTATTTTTGAAAAATCCTCNAAAGTACATCTGAACAGAATTCAAAACCTGCTCCCCTTCTTATCTCTTAACAATGATGCAGGTGTAAATGTTGTCAACCCTTTTAGAAGCCTTGCACCGCGTTTATATGAATTATTCACTGACACAATCATTCATAGCAATGTTTTCAACTTTGATCACCAACTGATTGACACATTGACACCCTCTCTAAGCCTTGTTTATCCGTAGATTGCGGCAAGCTCACGTTCTTTGTTACACGGGGGAGCACCCCCATAACAAGAACAACAGTGTGTCACTCGCCAATCTCAGAGGTAGTGTCCCGTTAGTCTACCGCAACCTTACAATGAAGGTTTAGTGGAAATGTTTTAAGGAAACCCACCACAAACTCAATTAAGGCATAAATCAAACATTCACAAGTAAAACGTGCCTCACCCCCTGCAAATGTCACAAACCAAAACTAAGTATTACGACACACTAAAACTTAAAAATGTTCAGTTTAGAAAAGTATATTAAACAAATATTACTTAATTTTCATGTGGTGATCAAATAAATTTATTGGGCAGAAAATGTATGACCAACAAGTTTTGTAAAACCAAAATTTAACAAGAATTCATCTTTAGATTGTATCTAAATAAGCAAGAGAAAATATAGTAATATCAATGCATCCTTTGTCATCAAAGAAATCGCAACTTCACCGAGATGTACACTTTTTTTTAAATATATATATTATTGTTGCGAGTTTGGCCACACTGCGCCCGAGTCGAATGAGACAATGTCGCAGACGGCTAGTAAAGACGCATACCTTCCTCGAAGTTGACAACTAGCGGATCAACAGGTGGACTCCCGTAACCGGCCTCGCCCCCCTGGCTGACCCGGCGAGGTCCTAGTCGAGTCGTGTCCAGGTCTGTGTTACCCATGCTCTCCTCGTATGAGCCCGACTCCACCACCACTGGAATCCAGACCCAAGGGTGAGGTTATGTTTCAACCAAAGTCAGAAAAACAAAACACAGGTCTCAAAGTACAAGGTAAGATGTCAAACTGTCACAGCTTCATAAGGCGGAGAGTAGGCTAAGTGGTGACTAGCTCTTGGTGTTCTTGATAGAACACGGCAAGCGATAAGAGACAGTCAGACACTTGGTTTCCCCTACCTGACCAGAATTTTTAAATCCTAATCTATATTAAAATGTATAAGAGCTATGCTTGCCAGTTTCAAGATATTTGTGGAATATACACCACCATTTATGTGACAGCAAACTCCTCAGTAAAGTAAAGGTAGCGTGTGATCTGCCAGGTTCAAACCTTTTTTAAAGATTCTCATTCTTTTGTAATTTTGGATTCTTGATGCGTTGATTTTCAGGCATTAAAAAGAGATTAAGCATATTTGTAAATAATATCAATAAGAAGTAGGAAGAGGAAAGGGCTCATTGGCGGTCTAAGTTCACTGACAATTTCAACACAAAGTTGTCTGAATAAGAAGCTAATGTAGGTCTTGAACTTTGTAAGCTCTTTGCTTGTCTGGTTGTAAAATACACATTCCTGGTGAGACTGCAACTATGCTGGAGAGGGTTGTGTTGGGAGGGGGTGGCTATTACGTCTGTAGAAGGTATTTGTGAGTCAACATTATGTTTAGCAGATTGTAAGAGTTTAGTTTATAAATACATCACTTTAAGCTTCCATCCATGAAAGGTGATTTTGAATTAATCATTTTTTATATGTAAATTTAAAATAATTTTTATTCATTTTATGTCATCAACATTCTGACCCTGATAATTAGTAATATAATTTTGTGTTCCTAATCAATCTCGCTACCTTTAGCTTAATAAAGTCTTATAAAACTTGTAGCGGCTACAATCTGATTATGTTATCAACATCATCATGGAAACCCTGGTAGGGTGTTTGAGAACAATCTTTCTCCAACACTGTCTGTCCGGGAACATTTCTCCTCCCAGAACTCTTCTTTATTCTCTACATCCTCCTTTATCACCTCCTTCTGGGTCAACCAACTGGTTTCCTTCCCTCTAACCCTAGTTCATGTATACACGTCGTGTTCTTGCAATTTACAATATTCTCACATGACCGAACCATCCGAGTCTTAGTGACCTTACTCCTTCCAGCATTGATTCCTTCACTCCTAGCTTGTATCTCATGTCCTTGTTCCTTACTCTCTGCTGAACTGTACGTAAGAATGGGACAAGGTAGACTCTCGTCTTGGCTCTCCCTGGCACCTTCTCGTCCCACATCGACTGTCTTGACCCGGTGGTCACTCTGTTGAATACTTCCTGCTTTATGGCGCTCTTACAGGAGACCAGATATTTGAACTCATGGATACATTCCAGTTCTCCTTCCAGATATTTGTAGCATTTGGAGTTTACATTACTATTATTATTATTTAGGTCCTCAACTATTTAATGTGTTTATTGATGACATTGGTAAATATTTGAACTCTTCAAGTTATTTACTCTTTGCTGATGATGTAAAATTATTTAAAACTATCAAATCAATTGCAGATTGTATAGATTTACAAAATGATGTAAATGGTATTTTACAATGGTCTTTGGAAAATGGAATGTCTATCAATAAATCCAAGACCAAATCTATAACTTTTACTAGAAAAACTAATACTTTCTTTTTTACTTATAGATTGGTCAATGAAAACATAGTTCGCACCCTTTATATTAATGATCTTGGTGTTCTTCTTGATAACAAATTTTATTTCCACTATCATGTTGACCATGTCATTTCCCAGTCATTGAAATTACTTGGGCTTATTACATTTATTAGGTCATCATTTTAAAAAGTTGACTGTTTTTTATGTCTGTATTATGCCCTGGTTAGATCTAAGTTAGAATATGCTACTGTTGCTTGGAATTCCATTACCTTAAATTTCCCAGTCATTGAAATTACTTGGGCTTATTAAATTTATTACTTCATCATTTAAGAAAGTTGACTGTTTTTTATGTCTGTATTACGCACTGGTTAGATCTAAGTTAGAATATGCTACTGTCGCTTGGCATTCCATTACCTTAACTGACTCTCTTAGGTTAGAAAACGTTCAAAGAAAATTTGTTGCTGCGTGCTATGATAAATACCTTAGTATCCGGATTTATTATGATTATGACAGAATTCAAGACCTATTAGGGCTCCAAACTCTATTCTCGCGTAGACTTTATTGTAATGCCCTTTTTGTTTTTAATATTTTCAATAACAAAATTTATTCCAAATTTGCCCTTGATCAGGTAGGCGTTCATATCCCTTCTCGGGCTTCTCGTAATCCTAAATTGTTTTTTCTTGAAAGCTCTTATAAGATGAGCCCTATAGGTCGTTGTATCCATAGCGCCAATTCTAGATTTGTCAAATTCGACTTTTATCATAAAGGAAAACTAAACTCAGAGAGTTATTTAAGGTTATCCCATATCAATAATTTATCATGTAGAGGTTCTGCCTATATTATTTAAACTTAAAATACTCTGATCTATTTTTTGCATAATATTACTGCTTACTATTTAGTTATTTGTTTTTAATGTTACTTTTTATCCTTATTATTATTATTAACAATTTTTTTTATCTCATAACTATTCATCAGTATATAACATTATTTATCCATTTTTTGCCTGTCATTTTTTCGTGTGTAAATATATGTATTGTAAGGTATGTACTTTTCAGTGCTGGCCTGATATAGGTCTTACGACTGTTAGCCAGCACTATAATAAAGGAAATTGAAATAATAATAATAATAATAATAATAATAATTATTATTATTATCATTATCATCATTATCATCATCATCATCATCATCGTTATCATCATTATCATCATTATCATCATCATCATCATCATCATTATCATTATCATTATTATTATTATTATTATTATTATTATTATTAGCACCGCGTCTTACTACCCGTTCGGGTTACACACACCTACACTAATGTGTAATGGTAGGGTGATTGTGAGATGAAATGGAGGACCTACAGTTTAACGTGGAATCCGAACCACGGTGGCGGCCTGGAGCATTCCCCACATTCACAAGATGTCTTGTCAGAGGTGGAGGAAGGGTTTGGTAATCAGATAAATCTGTGCCGGGACCGAGGATTGAACTCCGGCCGCCAGCACAGTAGTCTGACACCTTACCCCTAGACCACCAGGTCACCAAAGAAAATTGAAGCAACAAGAAATGGACCCAAGATCACTTGATTTGTATAGAAACTCATGCAAAATTGAGCTAAGATAACAACTAATAGTGTAATCAAATCAGTGTATTTTGCTTTTACATAAACTGATCTGGGCCAATCAGCTATTTTACCAATTAGCCCTTTAAAATTTTATTTAAAAATACCAGCATTTTGACTTTGTTTGGGGGGAGTGAGCTTCTTTTTCTATCACTGACCAATCCCGCTGTGCTAAAAAGTCTCTCTGATGCTACGGACCCTGCAGGTGAAGTAAGATACTTGCTCGTCATTTGTTTTAAGTTTTTAAAAGGGGAGCTTCTCCAGTAATTGAAAGGGGATTGGTTGGCGGCCAGTAATGGTTCCAACAAATACCTTTCTAATTGTATTTTGGGCGACATTACATTATTTAGGCCTAGTCTGGATATTTCCTTTAGACGCAATTAACCGGGAGTAAACAGAAGCCATAGGTCCGGAAGCAGTCTCAACTCTACTCAGCTTAGCAGGTGGTTCCTCTTCCTCCTCTTTCTCGCTCAACTTAGCCTCCAGTTGAGACTTTGCTTCTTTTGAAGATTGGTGGGAACTAAACACATCAACTTTTTGAATCTAGGATCTAATATTGTAGCAAATGAAAAAAAAATTATTTTCTTCAATGTTGACATAATAGGTTTTGAGATTGTGCAACACATCTTTCACTATGGAGACAAGAGATTTGTCCTGGTTGGACTCCATGTCTAGTTTGATACCATTGACTATAGGGATTACTTCTGATATGGTAGTTTGTTAATTGCTGATTGCTAATGTAGCCCTGTGAAATGTTTCTAAGACTGTGAGTACCTTCTCCAGAAGGGACCAATCATGAATGGATAGATCTACATTAAGTTTTAGGTCAGGGAGAAGATACATCACGGATTTCCTTTGACTGTGTAGTTTTTCGAGCATAAGGTAGGTGGAGTTCCACCGTGTTGGTTCATCCTGGATTAAGTGGCATTTGGGTAAATTGTTTGCCGTTTGAAACTCATTAATTTTTTTTCTCTCTCTATTAATGAGTGTTTGAAATGACCAACTACTCATCTTGTACGGGCACACATGTAATTCACACTTCGTTGGTTCAGCAATGAGAGATGAACCACAAGATGAAGTGTGTGGACAGTGCATGGTACATGATTCACTTCGGCTTGTTGCAGTGCTAGAGTAATGTTTCGTGCGTTGTCACTGACTACACTATGGATCTGAGACTTTGAAATACCCCAGTCCTTGATGGTATCATTAAAAAAACTCTGCAATGTTCTGTGTATTGTGATACTCTGAAGTGAATGGTATAACCTCTAGACAAAGATTTACATAAACAAAGTCTTCACTAACAAAATGGGACGTCAAATGACATAGAGTCAGGTTTAGCTAGGGACGACCACATGTTGATTGTTAGACTAATGTACTGAACATGGTTTAGCTGTTCCTGTGTTTTATTTCTCACTTCTTCATACATTTCTGGGATTACTTTCCGTGAAAACGTAGTCCTATCTGGTAATTTATAGTGAGGCTCAATATAGCTGATTAAATTCTTAAAACCTAAAAAGAAAAGGATTTGTTTGTAAATTCTAAACATATATTGGCTTATATTATTTTTCTGTTTGGCAAAAACATATCTGTTTTAGTTTAGGTAGGCTGAAACGTGATTATTCTAGGTACCAAGGCGTAAATGATCAAAACTAGAGGTCCGGAAAACTTTTTGGTAAGTGTAAATATTTTAATTGGCATAAAACAATAGATATTGAATGAAAAAATTAATTTTATTGAGTAGGCTATGTTAGACTTTAGACTTACCAGCATCTTCAACAATACTAGATGGCTGCAAATCAAGGCATATCATTTCTTTGATCCGCTTAGTTATCACTATAGATTTTGAGTGAGAGATGCTGTATTTAGTTTTTTGCTCAAAAAATTCAGTAATTGTTTTTGATTAGCACATACTTTCATTTGGACTCTACTCCCACTAATCGATGTAGATGAAAAACTATGTATATAATCACAACTTGAGGCATCAGAATTTTCACCAGATATTATTGGCTTACTACTTTTTGAAATTTCACTGTGGGGAAACATTCTCAAATGTCTTGACAAATTTGAGGTTGTGAAGCCCCTTGAACTTGTGCCCCCACATGAAATTGTTTTTGTACAAAATGAGCACACAGCTTTTGAGTTATCATCTGGATTTATCGCAAAATATTCCCACACAAAACTGTTTTTAGTACTTTGAGACATATTTGGGGAAGGGGAAAGGGAGGATGCTCCCTTCAATATGATAAAATAAATAATATAAGTGCAAAGAAATGCATTTTTCATTTTTTTTATTGAATAAATATTATAAAACTTATTTTAATTTACCTTTAACTATTAAAGAAAATGTAAAATGTAAATATTAATATATATTAATTCAATTCATATTGAAACATGAGTGAAAAAAATTCCCTGCCAGTGAAAAGTTTTGCATTAGAAGAAAAATTGTTTCCATTTAAACAAAATGTGCGCATGTGCGAGATTATTACGTCTGATGTTTCGTTTCTTGGGCATCTTTAACAAATGATTATTAGATTTGTTATCTGCAAGCGTTTTTATTTCTAATAATGTGCAACTGCATAAATTGGAATAAGACCTACAGTAAAAATACATATTCTCATTTGTTATTTTGTTAGGAGCATTGGTTACCATGTTTATTGCAAACTCAAAAGAGAAGTTGTGTTTATATATATATGGGAATGGATTATTAAATTTATATTTTAGTTTCCAAATTGATATTTACTGTTTATGACTTAAGATTTTAAAATATATCCATACATTTTGAAAAAACAGCACTAAAAAAAACTAAAATCGAATTTCTTTCCATGTAAAACAAAATGTAGTGCGCATGCACGGTATTCTTGCGTCTCATATTTCATTTTATAACTATCTTTAACAAATCGCTATAAAACAATGCCGATCTGCTAATATTTTATTTTGATGGTCAATACATTTGTTACTTGTGAGTATTTTTAATTCTAATAACATGCATAAATTTGAAAAAGGCCTATGGTAAATTTATTTATTTTGATATATTTTGTTTGGAATGTTGGATGTGCTGTTTATTGCAAATGTAAGTCGCTAAGATCAAGCTGTTTTTACAGTAGACCTACGACTTCTTTGGAGCTGACTGACAGCTATGAAAACTTACCAGACCAAATTATGTATCCATATACCAAACCATATGATCTAAAAAACATGACCCGCCTCGGTGGCGTAGTTAGATAACGCACTAGTCGTGTTGAGCTCGACTGCTGAGGACGAGGAGATCGAAGTTTGAATCTCGGTCGGGTGAACTGGGGGTGGTTTTTCCTAAATGGTTTTCCACTCTCCCTCCACGCAAATGCGGGTTACACTTCCTCTAATTCAACCTTCCCAATTCCTAATCCATTAGCGTAATTAGTACTTAAAGCATATAACTAGAACGGGTAGTAAGACGCAGTGCTAAATAATAATAATAATAATAATAATAATAATAATAATAATAATAATAAACATGTGTTTTTTTGAATAATATGTAAATCCTAAAACTTAAGGTTCAGCCAGAGGGCAACACAACACAATCTTGGGGTTAAAAGATATATTTTATAGTCTTGATACACAGACTTAAATTTTTAAATAATTTATATTGTTCACTGAGACACACTCGCTATATTTTTTTATCACACGCTTCAATGTTATATTATATAAATAATTATACAAAGAGCACATACGAGGGAGAAGGAATAAATATTTTTAGGACTTAAAATATACCCACATATTTTGAATAATCGGCATAAATAATCGGAAATTCAAGCACCAATTATCAGAATCATCAGTTATGCAATAATCGGATTAATAATCAGCATTGGCTCAGCCCTAGCATAAACAAACTGTTTTTCTCAAATTGGTTCTATTGAAGGACAGCCTTATGTATCTAAAGCAATTATATATTTTGTACAATGGGGATTTGACATTGGGACAATCACAGCTAAAAATAAAGCGTGGGAGGAAATTACCAGGATTCCCAAATGCTACCTTGTGGAGTTAAGCCAATATAATGCAAAAGGCAGGTCGGGACCTAACTTCTGAGTGACTCAAGAGTTTTGTGTAATTTCTTGGAAATAAGGTTGTAAACGCCTATGTGCTTATCTTAGCAAGAAAACAACCTTCTTTATCCTTCTCTCCCTCTCCATGTTTACTCGAATATCATTCTTGCATATGGCCCAGTGTACTCTTTTTAGACTAGAGGTCAAAATACATTAGTTAAATTTGATTTGAACCAGGGAAAACTGATAAAAGGTGAAATGGTTCAATATTGAGTTAGTATTGTTTTTAAAAGTGAATCAAATTTTGTTTGTTAAAAAAACAAGTCCTTCCCCCTTACCTGGCTCTCGGTTGCCTCTGATGCCAGCCATGACACTGTGAAACACCCTAACCACGTTGATAAAGTTAACTTCCAGTTTGATCTCGTGATTGATGTTTGAGAAACCCGTTGCTCTGTTGAAGATTGAGTTTGATTTACCAAACAAGCCCACTGGCGTGTCATCATTGGCTAACATATGCCTGGGAACAATGTTCATTATTATAAAAATCACAAGGAAGTTAGGCTGGACCTTGATAAAAAACAAATACATTTCTGTAATAATTTTTTCATACTCTCTTCACGATTCCACCTTCTGATCATGTGTTTGTGTTTTATAGGGTTTCATCTAAACAATTTCTACTTTAGTATCTTTCAAGAAAGTGTGCTTGACATCCCTTATAAGCTATAATTAAAACCATGATTTAGCCTAGTGATCTATTCCAAATAACCTTTTTTTTTATATTAATATATCTCTTTAAGGAAAATCTATTTAAGGAAAAACTCTTTACCATTTATGAGGTAATTGTATTATAATTAGAAGGTACAGGAAAGGTGGATAGAAACATATTAAAGGACAAACACAAAATGGCTTTTACAATGAAAAGAAGAACACAGTTCACACTTTACATTCCTGCCATTGGACAAAGAGGTAATGGCCGCCTCTTGAAGAAAATTGATCGTTACTGCCCAATCCCCCAAACCAGATTTCATTCTATTGAAACTCATTCTATCTATTCCTTTTGTATGTTTCTATCCACCTTTCCCATACTTTCTTCTAAATATAATACTTTTTCATATTAAGAAAGACATAGCCTGCTCTGGTGACCTTATGATCTAAGGTGTCACCGTCACTCTTGCTAGAGACAATACTGCCAACGATGAGGAGATCAGGGTTCGAGTCATGCTCAGGTGTACTGAGATTTTTCCTTCCAAAATGGTTTTCCACTCTTATTCTCCACAAATGCGGGTACACTTCCTCTAAATTCAACTTTCCTCAGCCCTAACACATTAGCATAATTAGTAAAGCTAATCCTATAAACTGAATGGGTAGTAAGATAAGGTGTTAAAAAAAGGCATAAAAACACAACAACCAAAACATGAAACTCTACAACCTTTTGAAACATGTAGTGGCCCATTTTTGTTTTTTTATATGTATTTCTTGGTATCAATGAGAAATATTTTTGAAGGGTGAAAATCAGGAGTAACCATGAGAGTGATCATCAGATGGAAGTGTGACGAATGTATGAATACATTAATAAAAAAATATATTTATTTTACACTAAGACCTAACCTTATTCTTTTTTTCAAAATGGCTTACTTCATTATACATTGAATTAAAGTATTTTACAGTATTTACAAACTGATCTCATACTTAATTAAACCACTTAGCATCTATTTGTTTTTATAAAAACAGCAATAAAATATGTAATTGTACTACCTTGAAATGACAAACGTTCAGCTCCTTATTTATTAATTAAATGAGATTATATAACAATAAAGATGGGTCGAATCCTAATTTTATATTTTCTTTAATGAATCGCAATTTAAGTATTTGTTTAACCTGCTTTGGTGGCTGCATGGTCTAAGGCATCACTCATGTGTTAGACTAGAATGCCCATGACAGAAATATTGGGATTTTAATACTGATTCTCCCTCTAAATTCAATCTTTCTCATCCCTAACTCACTAGTTTATAAGTACATATGTGTTTTACCCGAAGGAGTAATAAGACACAGTGCTAAAAACTATATATAGTCATACTTCCATATCTCGAAGTCGATGGTCCCATAAAAAAAAATTTAGAATATAAAGAAACTTCAATGTATAGAAACCATCTTTTTTTATACATGATATTGTATAGTCTATTGTATTTAGAAATATTTTATAATCAAGACACTCATAAGTGAATATGAATCCCATTATGCACAAGTTATGTTCATAGAGATAATTAAAAACAAACAAGAAAAAATTGTGTTAACATACCTTAAAAGAAACATGTACAATAGTATTCAAATGGATTTACATTTGTGTGAAAAATTTTCTAATATTTTGCTGCACATTAAACTTCTATAAGGATTCATCATAAAAGTGTTCACACTTATTAAGTCTGTGAAATACACCATCAGGAATATTTTCAGCAAATTGAAGACCATGGAGTATTGTGTTAAACTCTGCCAAAAAAAATTTTTTTTAGAAGGATTTGGGGGTTGAACCTGGTTTATAGAGGAGGAAACGGGTGAGAGGAGAGTGTAACAATACCACCCCACTAGGTGACCCGTCGGCGTCACAATGACCTTACAAAACATTTTTTTCTTCCTCATGCAACATCTCCATTCTATTTTTTTCTTACTAATTTTTCTTATACCATCGTCATTACAGGGGAAAATCCAAATTGAAAGTGAGACATTTTTTTTCGATATATAGAAACAGTTTTTCTGTCACAAGGATTCACCAAAACTTTGATACATAGAGAATTTTGAAACACGGAAGTTCGATATATGGAGGTCCCAATATATATATATATATATTGTTTAGTTTAGTAAAATTAGCATTTTGCACAAAATATATTTTTAATAAATATTGATTATACATCAGGGGCTTCCAAATGGCGGCCCTGATATCTTTATTTGTGGCCCACCATGCTTTTTTTTTTAATGTAAAAGTAAGGTAGTGTAGTAAAATTGATGTTTTTAGCTGAGAAGCGAAAAATTTCGACTTGCGTGAAAAAAAAAAATCCATGAATGCTTCAACTGATGTCATTCAGTAATAAAATTAATTGTGCTCTATTTTAAAAATAATTTGTGTATTGGTGCGACACATCTTAGCCAATTATGATGCCACTAGACTGTGATGTCAATTATGGCTCTAGGGGCACTTTTCAAGTTGAAAACCCTTGCTATACATGAAAGAAGTTAGGTACATTATAAAGAGGGCCAGAAACAGCTAAAAGTAGGTAACACCATTTGTATGACTTTTATAATGAAAAGATGAACTAAGTTTACACTTTATATAGCTCCCATCAGACAAAGAAGTGAACCTTATTGCCTTTTCCTGGAGAAAAGCCATTATTGCCGCTCAATCCCTCGAACTGAGTTTCATTCTATCATAACATTTAAGGAGAGGAAGTGAAATGTGTAACACAACTTCTTAATAGTACAAGCCAATAAAAACACAAAAGAGAGAAAAAGGAAATTTGTAAGGAATGATAGGACACTTAGGAACATGTAAAAGGAATAACATAAAGAACAAACACAAGAAATGGACAGTGATTGCGAATATATAATATATGTCTATAAGAAACACCTCTTTTTGCTTTATGAGGTGATATCTGGAACCCTGGGTACTGTTAGAAAAATATATTATTTGTTCTGTGCATCTTTTACTCCTTATTTCCCAAAGCTCTATTTAAAAAAATATATTTGCCTATAAATTGGAAAATATTTATTTCATAAAATCTTCTTTCAAATAAAATTTTTTATCTTTAAAAGTTCTACATCTTTGCAATGATAAGTTATTTCGTATCTCAAATGGTTGTGGAGCTATGATCAAAATTGAAAATTTCCACTATTTTTTCTTTAGCACCGCGTCTTACTACCCATTCAGGCTATTCGCCTTGCACTAATGTTAGGTACCCTTAAAAGTAATTTTCTCTGGAAAATTAGATGTGCCATTTTGGTTGTAATATTAACCAATGCCTGAAAACAAATTCAAATCAAAATCGCTAGAGCTAATTTTGAGATAATCAATTATTTCTCTTTGTGTCCTTAGGTAAAATAAGCTTAGTTTTAGGGTTAGGTAGCTAATTCCAAAAAGCCCTCTGAAGGTCCTTATTAAAATCCTATATGCCAAGTTTTAGCTTGATTGATAAAGTGGTTCAGCTCTAGTCTAGACTCAGTAACAGAGAAAATTGCAAAAACAAATTTTTTGGGCTTATCGAAATCATGAGTTCAATTTTTTTTTAATGATATCATACTTTCTCTCTCCAAGGGTCACAAGAGAGTAAAAGTTATACCAATGTGAGAGTGCTGGCTTCTTATGTTTCTCATATTTTCTAAAATTCTTACTCAAATTGGAGATTTAGGATGCATAGGTAAATGAATATTTGGATTTGATGATAAGTGGATTCGACCAATGTCTAATAAAAATACAAAAAAAGCAGACTATTGCTAAAAAAAGAATAGCGGGAAAACTTACCTAACTATTTTCTCCGCACTATCAGGACTAATAACTTCCACAGGAACACATTTCAACTTGGTGTTACTTTCTCCATGCACTGAAAGTGGAGCAAGGTTTTATTAAACAGCTTGAAAACTGTTTAAATACCAAGAAAACATTTATTAAAAACATGCTGTGTAAATGGTTAGTATTTTGTGGGCATTTGATTATCCCTTTCACCCGCTTCAGTGGCTTAACGGTCCAAGGTCTCACTTTCGTGTTAGACTGGTCTGCTGAAGGTGGGGAAGACTGGGGTTCGAATACCACTCAGCTCTACTGAGGGTGGTTTTTCCTGAATGGTATCCGAGTCTCATTCCATGCAAATGCGGTTAGATTACCTCTAAAATGCTTTCTTTATCATTCCTAACCTATTAGAGTAATTATCATATAAGGGTATAACCAGAGCAGGTAGTAAGATGCGGGATTAAAAAAAATCCCTATCACTCAGAGTTAAGGGGAAAAAAATTTTGATTTTAAAGAACTTCAGACATAGTGAACAAAATATCCGAGTCTGTAGGGGTGCAATATAAGCAGAATTGAATGTATATCAGAACATAACTTACAAACTAAAAATCTGTGTGAGAAGGTTTCAACAAACAGTTTAATTGATAGCTTACCAACAGCTTGTTTGTCCAGTGTAGAGGGATCCCCGTGCAGAGCTTGCATGAGGCCAAGTTGCGCTGGAGTCACAAGTTGCCGCTCTGCTGTGACAAGGGCTGCCTCAGGGTCTGCAAACAGGAGTACCCCCAAGGCGCCTCTACTCAGCGCCCTGTCCACCTGCAATCACAGGCAAGACATCTTTGGCCTTATGTAAAGCCAGATACTTGGTATGAAGGTGCAACCCAACAGTTGTTGCAACCACACCAACATGTAAAGTCCACAAATGATTATGCCACCAACAGTTGTTCTACAGTGTTTGTTGTAAAGACGTGTGATAATGTTGTCTGAGTGGTTTTTCTCTTCAGAAAGAAGATATTAAATTAACCATTTTACTCTTGAAAATTTTGTCTGATGATTCTATAGTGTTCCCAATGGTGCATTGGCTTTTTTTTTAAATAATGGGATCTGAAGTATTCAATTAATTCAATGTAATTAAAGTAAGGCAAGATTCTTTCTTGGTCCACTCAACGTTCGCAGAGCGTCCACACTGAGAACTGTGTCAATCGACATTCGCATACACATTGTACGCTGCTTTGTGATCATAGGAAAAGTGGCAGCCATGTGAATCACAGTGTGGAGGAGAATGGAAGAAAATAAAGGCGGAAGAAAGGTGGAAAATAGAGGAAGATGGAGTAATTTTACTAAGCTCATCTGACTACTAGCTGGAAACGGTTAATGATGATTCAAAGAGGAATGTTATAAAAATTGTGCGGAAAGAAGTTGCAAAATAAGTAAAGGAATGTGTTAGGTGTGTCTTTATTTTTTCATCACAAAGAAATAAATTCATATTTTATTAAAATAAAATAAAGTTATTTAGTAACAACAACATGTAACTCGGGACTTTTGGCTTAATACGCCAATGCTCTACCCAGTGAGTTATCCAGGAAATGTCCCATGACCAAGGCCATTCTTCACTTATATTTTAAGCCAAAATCTGTGATGGACGTGCAAAAATCGTCGGCTACATAAGTGTGATCAATTAAGATCATGCACTATCAGATAACACAGCCACCTTCGACTCAGTAGGCTTTATACTTGCAAATGTACAATGACAATTGTACAAACGAGCATATCATGATGGGTTAAATAGCATTAGAGCATTGCCCTACTATTTAACGTGCACTTTCTGAAGCTACTGATTATATCAGCCCACGATAATTTCTATAAGCAAGAGCAAAAGAGCCTGCCAATTTTGCTGGTAAAGGTATTTTCACATGTCTTCCAGGGTTCTTTTAAATGCCACAATCAACATGCAATCAACAGCTTTACTTCCCCTCTGATAGAAGTCATGTCATGGATTTTTATTGCTAAAGAAAAAGCCATCGATCCAGGCTGGGTTTGAACCTAAAAAGACCGGGTCCTGAGGCCAGCACTTTACTCCAAAACCACCTAGAGTTACAAAAACCACCAAACTTACAAAAATAAATGAATAAATCAGTTAATTAGGTGTGTTTTAAGACTTGCTTTACCAAACTTAAATATTGTTTGTTATGTTTTCTAAATGTATATTGGACCAACTTCTTTAAGACTTTCTTTTTATAGATTTTTATATTTTTCTACATGTCCTAGTACTCGTCAGATCACTTCCATATTTACACTAAGGTATGGATGAAGAAGGTAAAATTTAGAGTAAATGTACCTACATTTGTGTGGCGCAGGAGAGAAAAACTATTAGGAGAACACTTCTGTACACCCTGCTGGGATTTAAGCCCTCCCTCACCTTATAGTCAAACTAGACCAGACAACACTGATGCCTAAGTTTACATACCCAGTGGTGTAGGATTTTTTTTTATCAGATCACTGAAGAAATTAGATGTTCAAAGAATAAAGTGATGTTTAATTATTATAATAAATAGACTTTCAAAATTGCATTAGTAACAATTTGTTTAATTTTTCAAATATATTTGAAGGTCAACCTCAATGCTCTCCGGGTAAAATGCTCGCCTTAGGACCTGATGTTTGTGGGTTCAAACCCAACTGAGGCCCGATGGATTTTTCTTGAGCAATGAAAACCTGTAGTAAAACTTCCTTCAGAGGGGAAGTAAAGCCTATGTTCTCATGTCGATTGTGGCACGTAAAAGAACCCTGGAAGGTATGTGAAAATATCTTTCCCTGTAAAATTGATAGGCCCTTTCATGCTCGCTCATAGAAATTTAGTGTGAAAGGCAAAGGGGAGCCATCACACTTTCTGAACTCCCCTAGTGCATGTGATTCATACCAGATGGTGTAGACAGCACTAACCAGCCAACGGGCAGAGTGCATGCCTAGCAGTGAACGGATAGAAAGAACATCAAACCAACCTTCGAGTTGTTGATTAAGAAGAGAAAGAAGAAAATATTTGAAGGGATTTGTATACTGTTGTTAAAACACTCTTTTTGAGTTTTCAATACAATATATATATATATTCTGTTAAATCAAAGTGATATTTTTATTTATTTGAAAATGGTGTGTTGCTATTACAGTCTACTTTGTATTTAAAAACTTTTTTACTTAAGTAAACTTTAATAGTTATCTTAAGCAAACATTTTGTTTTGAAACAATTCACAAAAATAGTTAAGTTTACAAAAATAAATAAATAGATGTCTAATCAAACTTACCAAAATTATTGGTGGTACTTTGCCAAGCCTAGCCAGAAGAATGTTATTGGCTATAAGAATATGCTGTTGACCTTCCAAGTAGTCAAAGTCTGTATCTCTTCCAAAGTTCACGTAGGCCACACTTGCCTGCGAGAAAAATAAATTTATAGCACACACAATTTAAACCAACAATACATTTAAAAGCTAAAAGAGCAAAAAAATACTTTAGATAGAGCAAAATAATGGTTGAAATTTCTAACAGATTATGTATACATATTTGGAAGTAGGTACAGGTAGGGTGGATAGAAAACATATAAAAGGGAACAAACACAACATGACTTTTATAATAACTTTACATTGCTGCCACTGGACAAATAGGTATTGGCTGCCTCTTGAAGAAAATAGACTGTCACCTAATCCCCTGACATAGGTTTCATTCTATCGAAACTCATCAGGGAGGAGTGTGAAAAGCACACTGCAACTTACTTAAAGAGGAAACAAAAAAACACAAAAGAGAGGAAAAAGGAAATTGGTAAAGAATAATAAGACACTTATGTAGGAAGAACATGTAAAAGGAACAAAAAATATGAAGGACAAACATTATGTAGCTATAGTGCTGATAATGCATGCTCCACATCTTACTACCCATTCCAGCCATACCATGGCCTTGCTATTTGCTAATATGAACATGCGCTAGTTTGGAAGAGGCAGTAATCCAAACATTCCCTAATTTTGTTCCCTCCGGCCTCACTCAAAATCACAATGGTGTTTTCTTTACATCTCACCAAGATAACTGGCTGTTAACGTTTTGTCTTGGTAATGTGCAAGTGTTTTTACATAAATTTGTTGTACAATGTTGATGAACAAAAACAAACATGTTAGGCCTAATACAGCAGTGTGTTAATTTAAACTGAATTTTAAAAGGTGAGACATTAAATAAAACTAGCTACAGAGTATTCTGAGGATATCAAAACAAAAATTAAAGGCAGCAATGCTGAAATATTACTCAATTTGTGTCTGAATGTGTGACTATTTTTACTATAGGAGCTAGAAGAATGAAGATGTCACCTTTGTGCAGTGGATTCTTCTCACATTTTTCCTTTTTCCTTAGAAGGTTTTTATTCTTTTAATTTACACTCATTAGTTTATTTTTACTTTTTTTTTCTTCTCAATTTTCATTATTATAAAATGATTTAGCCAATGGACCACCTAATTGCTAAAACAATAAATTAGGAAGGACACTCAGTGGGCAAACATGCCTAAAACAATCCGAGTTAAAGAAAATTCAAACCTATGGTTACAAGATTTAGCATACAGAGCTAGCAAGACTAGATTTCCAACATCATAGGAGGTCAAAGGTGGAAATATCAGGTCCATATTTAATGTTATTATAAACAAAGGAAAGGAACCAGAAGATCTGAAAGAGATAAGAATCATTCACAATAGAGCTTGAAATTCCTTTTAATGGAATGCCAAAAGTGGATTTCAGTAAGGTACGTTGGTTATAAAACAGTGTTGGCCTAACTTTTGTGTACACCTTTGGTTTACTTAGTGTACCCCTTCCAACTATTATAAAAAAAAATAATTAATACCTGCTGAAGAGTTTTTCTGTCTGTCATGAGCGTTGTGCAAAATCTAATGCACGTAGAGGGCTGAAATTTAAAACTTATTTGCCACTGTGCACCTCAAAACCGGAATTTAAAATTTTGTATTTTACTTTTTTAAATTAATCAAAAGGGTGGAATTTTAAATTTTGTATTTTACTTTTTAAAATTAATCAAAGACTTTGTTGGAAGAAATAAAGCAAAGAGTTTTTTTTCTGTCTGTTTAAAGCAAAGAAAAGCATTGCCCGTGGTAGCCACACGATTGCGTGGTTAAAACGGACAATGCCAGTTACTTATGCTAGTAAAGTGAAAAAGGCTGTTCTAAATTTTGGTAAAAAGATAGTGGTCATCTACACAAAGTTGTGAAAGAGGAGAAACACATAGCATCTTGTCAAAATCTGCAGTAATTTGTTTATCATACTTCTTACTATAGATTTTTTAACGATTAATACAACTCAATGCTATATTGTGTACCCCCTGAAAACCATCACATATCTTTAGAGGGAAACACACCATAGTTTGAGTAAAAACTGTTCCAGAATTGTGAGAACAATAGAATGGCCTTGGAATAACTCCAAACCAAGTGAAAATTGACCGTGGTTTAGTAAGAGGTTTGGCAAACTTCCCACATTCCAGGCAGTTAACTTGTTGGTATTATCTTACCTTTTTGGCTAGCCGATTATTTATACTAATAGGTTAGAGAGGTAGGGATGAGTTAAGAAGAAATAAGAGGAAACATACCAAGCAAGATTTGTGTGTAGAGAGAATGGGAAACCACTATCAGTACATCCGACCAAAATTCAAACCACGACCTCCCTGTTATCGGCAATCTAGTCTAGTGTGAGAGTGATGTCATAGACCATGTAAACATCGAATCAAGTAGCACAAATTTAGCACAATATTTACTAACCAATAAACCTAAGATTGTATGGATGAGGTGTCAATCAAGAGGTGATAAGCTAACATTGGTGTGTTAGATGTTTGAAAAGTTTCACTGTGAGGGAAAAAAAAAATCTTGAGTGTGGTTAATGATCTTTTATTATAGAATACTCCAACTGTCTCAGGTTTTTCGGACATTTCAAAAAAATCCCGGCAACCTTTTTAAAGTTTTTTCCTGGTGAATGTCGATTTTTTAGATTATTACATTGACAACCAATTTTCAAAAACAATCCTAACAACTACCAAACATCAACACTCTTATAAGTTATTTTTTAAATGTCAAATGTTCAAGGTATTATTTGTAGCCCCTCCGTACAAATGTGTTATAAAACAACCTCTGTGCAATAATTTCATGTTAAAACTGCCTTAATTAAGATATACATTTTAACATAAAAAAAACAAAATCTCATACATTTGTTTAAATGTTTGTATGCAGAAGTATTTAAAATATTCCGACTTTTCTTTATTTTAAATCAAATTCCCTGACATTTCCTTGTTTTCATTGACATCAAAAGATTCCCTGACTTTTCCAGGTTGTCCTTGTTTAACCTATCTGTAGACACCATGCCAGTGTACTTGGCTGAGATGTAGGCCCTAACGTTGGTCAACATTTAGCTAACTTAGCTTACTTGACCTGAAATACCAGGTTTGGAGGAGGCAGCTGGACCCAATTTTTTTTCTTTATCTACTGTGGTGTTTAACACATTATTAATGATTAAAAAAAAACTGAGTTAATCGAGTGTTTATCTTTTCTTCCTGATATCTGAGTCGGTACGATGAAAGGGTTGTCAACACTGACCTGCACAATATGATGCACACACTGTCCATCCACTTTCGGAGGTGCAGAGGATAAAAGTCCAGATAAGTTAAACTTTGTCGCACCACTTTCATCAACTATGGATATCTGGAGGAGAAAATGAGTATATCATAGAATATCAGCCACATACAGGATTAAATGGGTTTAAAAGGAGTCTGCCTTAGTACCTTAGCTTTGTAGATAGTACCTGGCTATTGACCCAAAATTTCTGACATGAACAAAACTTTAAATTTAAAATTGTTTGCTTTAACAAACCGGCCATGTTGTGTTTGTTTTATAAATCAGTTAATATAGGTAACTAATAGTAGCTTGCACACTAGCTGTAAAATGTAAAAAAAAAGTGTGGTTTCCCTAGAAATATTATTGAAGCTTTTTTCCCCTCCATGATAGGCCTAACTATGAATAGCAACCTCTTAAGACTTTGGTTCAAAACTCAGTGGGCTTATAATAGTTTATTATTCACATAGGATGATATCAAGAACAATAATTTATATGAGATTTAAATGTGGTTTAATTTAAGTGTGGTCCTAAAAACAAATCGTTCCTGTAAAAATAAAGAGCTTACAGAAAGAGATTTAATGATTTACTAAGCTCACTTCATACTCAAAGATAAATTAAGAACAGTAAAATTAATGTAGCTAATAATAATTTCTCATAGCTAAAGTTTAAAAATAATTGGGATTAACTTTTTTTTGCCATGTAAATAAAAATAAATATTACAGAATATTAATTATTATCATTATTGTTGACACAATATTAGTAATTTACTTCTAAACCGGAATAAAATCTAAAAACTAAAGAAAAATCATGAATAGCATTTAAAATACTAAAAGAAGAAATGAAAAAAAGTCAGAAGAGGACTTCATGTGAGTGACAAAAACCCAGGCAAATAAAAAGAGAGAGAAATGATTAAAAGTTAATACTAGAGATGGGTTGAATCCTATATTTCTCGAATTCGAATCAAAAATTTTCTTTTCAGATCTTGAATCCAAATTCGAGTCCTCGAATCTTCAAAAGTATAGTGTTAGTTTGTCAAAAAATTGAAAATGATATTTAAAAAAGCAAACAAATTATTATTGTTGTTGTTGTTATTGTTATTATTATTATTATTATTATTATTATCATCACCGCGTCTTACAATCCATTCAGGTTGTATGCACTTAAGCTAATGGGTAATGGTAGGGTGTTTGTGAGATGAAATGGAGGAACTACAGTTTAACGTGGAATCCAAACCACGGTGTAGGCCTGGCATTCCCCATATTCACAAGGTGTGATAAATACATGTCTTGTCAGAGGTGAAGGAAGGGTTTGGTAATCAGATAAATCTGTACCAGGACCGAGGATTGAACCCCGGACCCTCTGGTACAGAAGTCTGACACCTTACCCCTAGACCACCAGGTCACCTGCAAACAAATTGACACAAATAAAATAGTAACGAATTTATATATATTTTTTAAATTGGTGATTTTGTTCTTTTATTTTTACATAAATGAAGATAAATTGTAATTTTTTTTTTTCCAATTAGATTTTATGGAATTCTTGAAAAATTGCATTTTGAGTTCAATCCAAGGCCTTTAAATTTTTATTCAAAATATTTTTTTGCGAGATTTTCAAATCTTGAATTTCTCAAATACCATAGGATTCAGAGGATTCAAGGAATCGAGCATCCCATCTCTAGTTAAAACCAAACACCCTCTAATGATTAGCGATTTCCGAATTACATCGCTCAGAAAGGACATATGAGCAACCTCTCTGCCTCCACCCCTTCCTCAGGTCCCCAATGCTATGAAATAACATTCCTAGGAAAACAAATAAAAGATAAATAAATTAAAAGTAGAGTTGGGTTAAATCCACTATTTTACGAATCCAAATCTCCAATATACCTTGAAATTCTGAATTTCAAATCCAAATTCAAATCTTGAAAAAAATTATAAGTATTAGGGGAAATATAAATAGAATAGAATAGAAAATACAAAGAGTCACTAAATTTTAACATTCTTTCTTATAATTTATTCATTATAATATTCATATTCATTCAGGTGTTAAATTACTAGTCCAGAGCCTGATTAAGTTCATCCTATAATTATAATTGGTTATGAACCACAAATAATCAGTATTAGAGCCTTAAAACAAATTTCAATAATAATAATAATAATAATAATAATAATATTAATAATGTTAAAAAGGATTTGAGTTTCTAATCCAATTTTTAAAATTTTTTAAATCCTTTGAGGGTCCCATCCCTAGTTAAAAGTAAAAATGACACTGTAGGTTGGCAGAATAAATGAAAGGATGAAAAGGATAAGCAAGTTTTCACAAGTTTAGTGAATATTTTTCACCCATATCTGGCTAAATTTTAAACAAGAGTATCATGTTTACTCAGCCCAATCCTGCTTGATACCTCAGATGGATCGCTTCTTGCCAATCATTATATTACTAGGTAACCTTCTTCCTCCTGTTTGAATATGTACCATTGAGAACTTGACAAATTCAAACTGTTAAGAATGTACTCAAATCTTCTTTATTTCTCCTTCCTATTGGTTAGGTTAATGACTTTGTTTCCTTATCATGATGACCCCCACAGAAAAAGGAAACAAAGTAATTATCAGTCCCTCACTATTTAACCCTTTGAGTGCCAATAGAAATGACAGTGCTAACAGTGCCAAATTATTTTGCTGAAAAATACAGGATTTTGTTTAAATTTTAATAACTTATTAGGCTTTGAACTTCTTGCAATCAAATTTTTACATAAACTGGCTAACAAGCCTGTCAATCCGATGATATAATTGTACATATACGTTTTTAATTTTTAAATATAATAAAAAAATCCTTAGCCAAGATATTAAATACTGTTTTATTTAACATTAATCTTTGAGCATTGAAAATTTAAATAACTTGAAATAGAATTAATCACTGAAAAGAACATAAAAAATTGAGTTAAGAACAAAATTAACAAAAAAAGCTAACTTTAGATTTAACGCTAAAATTGGGTTATGCAGAGCAGCTAATTCAGTGACCATCAACTTTAGTAAGGCTATAGTACAATAAAGTATAAAATAAACAATTGGCTTGGAATCAGAAGGGGAGAGGGAGGGAATTCAAACCTAGTACTTCTGCATAAATATGAAGAGGTTGTGAATTATCCTAATCTTCAAGATTTATTTCATCCCAATAGTAATCACTAGTATTCACTTCGCGTTATCAATGTCAGCTGCCACTTCTACTTGTTCCGATCTTTCACTTTCACAAGAATATAATTCCTGTTCAGTCCATTATTTACAAATTCAGAACCACTGCTTTCAGAATCACTAACAAATTGATCACTCTCACTTGAGCAATCAATAAATATTGTTAGTTTTCGTGTCTTGAATCACAACTTTCCTCTCAGTAGCCATGTTTACAAACAAGGCCAAAGATATAACTCATAAAGTTTAAAAATAATGTTCATGTTCGATATATCGAAACTCTAAGTGCAAAGACAAATAAAAGTATCTTGAACATACGAGAAAGCAGTGTAAATAAAATCTACCCTATTGTTAACTTAACTAAGAGCTCGAAAACATGGGATCGCTGTGAGTGATGCTGGCAATTTTAGCATATATTTCATTAATTCGATCTGAGCGACGTTGGCACTTAAAGGGTTAAATATTACCGTCAAAATGTACATATAAATTCAAATCCTATAATCCTTAGACATATTCAAGATTCAATGGCATGGAAAAAATTCAAATACTAGATCTTTTTAAAATAAACAAAGCATTTTTTATTAAATCTATAGTGTGAATATTATTTTTAAATCTATTATATTACTCACTAATGGCATATCTCCGCAACTTTATGAGACAAAACCAGAACCCTGACCTCAGACCATTAATTCACAACTTTTTTTTCGCCCCCACATCTTATCTGTTCTGTTTATACTCATATGTACTAATTAAGCTAATGACTTAGGGATAAGGAAGGTTGAATTTAGAGGAGGAGAATGGAAGATCAGTTTGGTAAAAACCACCTTCAGTACATCTGACCAGGAGTTGAGCACTGTTATCCCTGTTGTCGGCAGTCTAGTCTAACATGATAATGACGCCTTAGACCATGCGGCCACTGAAGCATGTAATTTACTACCCAATAAGAACAAACCCGCTTCTATAGTTGCATGGTCTAATGCACTACTCTCATGTTAGACTAGATTGCCAAAGACAAGGAGATGGGGGTTCGATCCCAGTCAGGTGCACTGAGGGTTGAGGGTGGTTTTCTACTCTTCCTCCACACAAACGTGGGTGCACTTCTTCTAGATTAAACTTTCCTAATCCCTAACACATTAATGTAGTTAGTCCATAGGCATATAACCTGAACATGTAGTAAAACACAGTGCTAAAAAAATAAAAAATAAGAAGAATAAAGTTAAACTCTCTTGCTTATAATATTTTTTAATATTAAAATTCGAATTCGAAGTTGAGATTTGTCGGTAAGTTGAAAATCCAGATTCAAGAAAAAATGGGCTAGCAATTTAATAATTTTAATCCAACACATACAAAGTACTATCTTACCCCACTTGGAAAATCCCGGCTGGCAAACGTTAACAGAATACTTGATTCATGAATATGAGAAACTATATCCAATCCTTGATCCTTGAAGTGTTGCCATAGGATGCGAGCTTGTTTAAGATCCGAAGACAAATCGTCAGATGGCTCCACATTAAGACTTCTGAAACAATGAATCAGCACGGTTCAAAAAGGTCAAATCCTTCATTCAGAGATATAACTCAGTGATAAAACCTGCTAATAAAAACTTGTTGGTTGATCAGGACAAGTTGAGATATAAAAGCAGTCTAATAATAACAATACATTTTAGGAAAGTAAATGATGCAAACCAGTATTAGTACAAGCACAAAAAATAAAGTAGAGCAACATATAAACCTACTCCAGTTTAATTGATCAAAATGTAAAAGTCTCAAAACATATCAAAGACAGCAAAGTCAGTACAAGGAGCTCTTAATAATGTGAAAGATTTTGAGAAGTTTTCGTTTGTTAGAAAACTAATATGCTATTTATAAACAACAAAATCAATGGTTTTAAAACAAACCTTGTCAAAGGTATTTCACTATATTATTTTCATTGTTATTATTCATTTATATATTATTACCGAAGGTTTAAAACATAAAAAGAATGTCCCCTCTACAAGGGTCATTTCTCAACTAATTTAAATCAATTATTGAACTGTGGGGCTTTTTCAAAAGGACATTCATGTATTACAATGATTTGCAATCCGTGTGTTGATATTCATTTGCTCAATTAAATTGTAAATTCTATCTACAATGTTAGGTTGTATAATATGGTATGATCAAAAATCATTCTATGTTAGTAAAGTTATTATAATGGACAAAAAGATTCATATCTCCAATGTAAATAAAACAGCATGTATTGTATTCTGAAAAGGAAAACAGTTTCTTGCACTATATTAAAACTAATTCCTATTTATAAAGGAAAGGGCTATCTAATTGCTAGTAATGTGCTCAGTTTAAAATCCACAAGACTTAAATGATAATGAAAACTTCTGAAAAATATTAGACACACAAATGGATGGGTAAATTGCACATACTGTCGCTTTTGGAAAAAGGGCTTATAATGACACAAACAATTCCAAACCGTGTTTTTTATTATTATAACAAACATAAAATTTAGGTACTTTACTTTAGCACAGCATCATACTACTTGTTCAGGTTATAAGCTTTATATAAGTAAGTACCTGGTACTTGCTATGCCAACATTATAGTTATTGGTTTGTTGGATTACAACATATTTATCTAACTAGCGAGCTGAATAAAATGACACAATTTGAATTTCACCATATTTCTTAAAACTTAATTATACATTACACATCCACGACAACAGTACTTAAAAAAAAAAGCTCCAAGCAACTTTAAATAAATGTATATTACCCATTCTAGCTTAATTTAACCTTTAATAATTTTTTTCGGAAAAGAAGGTTAGTTTATATATATATATAAACAAAATTTAATTATAAATTAAAAACATGTGTTTACGTGTATGACGATTATTTAGGCTGCCCCACTGTAGGCATAGGGTGATTCAAGAAAGAAACTTCATGGTAAAATAGTATTCTGTTAAGTAGGTGAATTTGTTTACAATTATTATTAGTAATGCTCCGTGATATTGATTTCATTTAGAAAATAAAACTTTTTCCAAAAGGGACAGAAAACGTTCTAAGCCCAATTAGCCTATTATACCTCCTGGCTAACACATGTATAATACATTTATCAGCATAATTTGACGCCACAAAATGAACTGGATTAAGCCACATAACTGGACATGGGACTCACTAAGAGAAAACACATGCACAGGTGTACAGCAACCAAAATACGCCCACTACACTGCCAAATATTAGTTACACAATATAAACCACCCTCAAGACATACGTAATGTACTGTTGTAAATCAGATGCCTGAATCTCTTCAATCACAAATGGCACAGCATTATGGGTAAGCTCGGGAAAATTGTCATCTCCTTTATCAGCACTAACAAGAGATTGCAGCTTAAATTCCCGTTGAAAGGAATACCTTCCTAGCAGCACCCCTGTGTAAATAAAACATTTAATGGGGAAAAAACAATACACCATTATGTACAGCATGTGCATTAAGAATATTACCAATAATGGGTTTATATCAGTGATGGGAAAGTTTGTAAAAAATAGTGGAATTGTAAAAGTTTGTTTTCCTAAAATATTATAAACTCTGATAGTTCAATTTTATCTTATAAAAATGACTCGTACAGTTCCTTAGTTCCTGTTTACAATTACTCATTTATCCATTTAGAAACATAAACATTGTATTTAGAAAGCAAGACAAAATTTTATACCCATATGTGCTCTGCATCACAGTAAAAGCGGATTACAATCAACTCAAGTTTCATATAACATAGTGTTCATGTAGTGTAGTGTATGATAAGGGTTCATTGTATATAGCCAAACTGTGTCTAGCCAAATAAAGCCATTGAATTTTAGCTGTTTAAAAATAAAATTGTTCAGTAAAATAGAATTCAAGTAGTTAGGACTGATTAGGTTTCAAGTATTTGCAGTAAAATCTCACTGGAGTAATAAACTAAAGTGAAAGAAAAGGTAACAATGTACTGATGTTTGCAAGACACAAAACAAACTATACCAAAGGTGTCTGCACACCATAAACAAATGACTACTAAGTAGCAGGATTGTAGGGTCGTTACACTAAGCTTTTGACTCCAACTCGTCTATTTCTCCACTGTCCAATGCCATCAAAAATGTTTAAAGTATATTAATTAGTAATAACAAATTTACTGCTGTAAAATTCTCCAATACAGATTACTTCATTGGAAGCTTCTTTGGCAGTGTGAATTTATATTTGAATAAATATGCCAATCCAAATTACAAATATTATTCCTAAAGAATTTTAAAAAAGCATAAAATTAAAATGATTTAGTTACCATAAACTGTTAAAATAAGTTTTTATTTTGAAGCTGGAGTCGGTACATTTTTACCAACTTCAACTCCACCCAAAATTACTTCCGACTCTAATATTACTCAAAACATATTGGCTGACAGGAGCACATGGTACACTTCAAGTAAATTAACAGTTTTCCGCTGGACAACTCTTACATTAACATTAATTAAGTGCATCTTGATTTAATACCAAAAAGAAAACTGCTACATTTTGTGAATTTTAGTTGGTTGTGATCTCGGCATAAGTATTATTTGAATTTATTTTAGAGAGCTCACTATAAAGCAGTTATAATAAATAAACAAAACAATAACTATTATAATAGAATAGAAAATAAATAAAAATATACAGTAATATAATTAGGATATGTTTTAGCAACACTGATAATGCAAAATCATATTGTTTTATTAACTCAAAATTTTTAAATATATTGTTTACTAATGAATGCCTTTTTTATTGTCATTATGTTCACTGTACTAAACAAACACCTTCAAAATAAAATTAATCATTTACATAATATTTTTTTCAGCAAAGTAGCTTTAGATGATGGATGAAAAAAGGTTGTCCAAATTCATGTGCAGAACAAGCTTAGTTCAAAATTAGTTCCATTGTTTAAATTTGAATGCACTCATTCTAAGTTTGTTGGAAAAGAAACTACTCAAATGAATGTGTTTGTTCTGAACACTGGTTTATATGACACTAGTCCTTGAAAACCAAACTAAAATTTATTCATGGAAAGTTTTACTTAAACTAGAGATAGTTCTGCTAATATTGGTCCTTATCTATTCTAATATCAGCCAATGTTTGTAGTTTTAAAATAGAGTTCTATGTACCAACATTTTAATGGTAATCGTATTATAAAAGTTCAATATTATAACTTATAATCAAATTTTGATATTCTCCATTAAAAAACTGATTTCAAACCATATGACATCTGCCAAAGTGCCAATGTGCTAAAGCTTGATATTGAAAAACACATCAGGGAAAATATGAGTCCATCTCATGACCAATTAGCCAAGATATTAGATATAAGACTACATTAAAACTTGTATCCAAGTGCAGTTTTCTATATCCTTCATTTGACAGCATTGGAATTGAGATTAGTTTAAAAGTTTTTTTAATTTTAAAAGTAAGTATTTTCCACTGTTGCTATATTGTTTTTAAATAGGGCAAAACTGTTTCACTGGACTCAATTCATGTTTTTTTTAAAAAGTAGAATATAGAAAATCGCATCATAAAGTGACGCCTGGTTTAAGATGTTTTACCTATCTAAGTTGGGTGTTATCCCTGGGGTAGGAAAGAAAAAAGAAAAGTTATGTAATTTAGGCTTTTAAAAGTATAATTTTGAAAAACCTTATATAATCGAAAATACATCTTAAATTTGTAATGTTTACGTCGAGTGTGTTGGCAAACAGCCGTATACACTGATGAACATACAATCTAAGGTGTCAGTTTAGTATTATCTGGTGACAGGGCAGTCTGAGATTGGATCTCTTGTCAGGTGTACTGTGGTGATTTTTCCCAAATATTTTTTCCCTCCTACTCCACTCAAATGCAGGTACATTTCCTCAAAGAAATGTACAATTTTTTTTATTAGTATTGAGCTCAGAAACATATCCATATACATAATATATAATATTATAACAGGGGAACATAATGTGCACTAAATTTTCAAAGTACTTACCTCCCAGAAGAGCTAAGAAGCCAACAGAGAAAAGTGACGAGAGACATATTCTTTTGGTGACGAACAAACTGGGTTGGAACCCATGGGCCCTCTCCATACTCAACATACTGTTCATCATCTTGAGTGAGACGTCGTTAAAATATATCCATTGAGCACTCGTAAAAAACACATTTCCCTTATAGAGTTGCCAAAAATGCAGTATTGGGTTTTCATCCTACACCAAAAAAACAAGCTCGTCCCTCCATTTTTAAACCAAAAAAATAGTTTTGCTCTTCCATTATATTACAAACACACTATATATCGATTTTAATCCAAAAACCCAATATTATCCTTGCAGTATCCTATTCCTAAAACCAAATCCTTTTAGTGTGGTATCCTACTACAAATACTCTTCTTGATGCATTCTACTTAATAAACAGTCTTGTTCTTCCCCTTTACTATAACAGTGTTATTTTTTAAAAGTTTTCTTCTTTTACATCTGGGCAAAATGTGATGTAATGTCAACAAACCAGTCGACCACCTCTCAAATCAATGTTCTAAAATAATTAATATTTCGTTTGTTTCTACGTGAAAAAATATTATAAATCTCCACAAAAGTTTATCACTTTTCAAAGCTGTGTTTTCAGTAAAACAATTTTGCAATCATCATGAAAATTTCACTCGAGTTGTCTTTCAAATCAAATTCTCAAACTGTGTGAGAAACCTACATGGATACGAAACTATCCCTCCCTCACCCCTCCCACCTCTTTTCTGAGAAAAGCTAGACAAATGGTTCAAGAGTTGCCAAGAGTTGTCTAATAAAGTTTGCAGCTAGACAACAGAACTAAAATAACCACATATTGTGACTGGCTGGTCTTGACGCCATAGATACATGTATGTGTTCTGATGAGAATATTAAGATTTATTTGCAAAAAAGGCTTATGCTAGCTTGCAAAAATTTAAAGCTAAAGGGCTAGTAAATCAATAATTTGAAATGATTGTTCTGTAAAAAAAAAACTAATCAAGTCTCAACAGATGCATTTTAAATAAATCTCTAACAAAGTTAAAAATAAATCACTATGGTAAGTCACACCATATATTTTTAGTGCCGCCTCACACTACCTGTTTAGATTATATGCATATGTACTAATTACACTAATTTGACAGGGATATTAAAGGTTTAATTTATAGAGGAAGTGTACCCACATTTGTGTGGAGGAAGAATGAAAAACCATTCAGGAAGAACCCCTTTCAGTACACCCAGGATCGAACCCGGATCTCCCCGTTTTAGGAAGTCTAGTCTATTGTGAGAGTAGCGCCTCATACCATGTGGCTACCAAAGAGTGTATCAACATATTGATATTTAATAGTTTTTTATACTAATGTAAACAAATATTGCAAAACAAAAGGCAACTATACTTTATTAAACACATACACATAAAAAAAACTGAATTAAGTAAGATCCTCCTCCAAGGAAAATCAATACAAGACCTCAATATCCTTCCTTGAGGTAGTTCCACTATGTAAAAATACAACCACTTTCGTGCACAATGACAAGGTTATGACAGCATGGGAAATAACCTGACTAAGTGAATGTAGCGTCACGATAAAGACTTGAGGATAACTCACAGATAAGCCTATGGCAAATTTAGGCTGAGGTGCAAGGGAATTAATGAAAACTCTAGTCCTTGTATACTTTACACCACATTTACAATGAGACAATGTGTTGCATCAGAAAAAGTGTAGCTAGTGAATTAGAAACGATAAATTAGCTCTTGAAATTTCTAGACATTGATAATTTGATTAACTCAATGGCTTGTATATATTTCACCCTCTATCTGTTATTATTATTATTATTATTATTATTATTATTATTATTATTAGCACCGCGTCTTACTACCCATTCGGTTATACGCACTTACACTAATGTGTAATGGTAGGGTGATTGTGAGATGAAATGAAGGACCTACAGTTTAACGTGGAATCCGAACCACGGTGGAGGCCTGGCATTCCCCACATTCACAAGATGTCTTGTCAGAGGTGAAGGAAGGATTTAGTAATCAGATAAATCTTTGCCGGGACCGAGGATTGAACCCCGGCCGCCAGCATAGAAGTCTGACACCTTACCCCTAGACCACCAGGTCACCCTCTATCTGTTGATAGTTTACTAGATCATTAAACCAATCTGCTAGTTGAAGGATCAATGTAAACCATGTGAACTAGTTATTATGTGTGAGAGACAGATAAAAAGGTAAAAAGTGACCAGTTATTAAATCTGACACTATCAGGCAGTGCAGGGCCATGAAGGAATATCTGAGCAACTGTTTAAGTATTAATTTCAAAATTTGTTCATCTTTTGATCAATAGTGTTTGGTTTTTAATATGTGAGAAAAAGAGTAATTTAGAGGATATGACCAGCAATTATTGAATTCAAGTTTTGATTTCTAATACCAAAGTCAGTTGCACCAAATGAACATGCTATTGCCTGGCAGTAAACTTTGAGTTCCTAATACCATAAAGTAGAAGTATTGCTAAATCAGTTCTATCTGTATTATTTTACACTCTTATCACATATTTAGCCGATTTGAAGTATTAAATTTGGCGTTCAGTATTAAGCTGTAAAGGGTTCCACTACAGCTTTCTTAGAAATGTAAATATTTCTGCTTTCTTCTGTCATGCCTTCAGATCAGTTTTTTGCTGTATATACTTAAGAGATTGCATAAAAATTTGCACTTACTAAAAAAGCTAGCTTCTAGATATGTAAACATCAATATCCAGTTTTATTACTATGTATAACACAAGGGTTACTAACAATTTAATCTAAAGGATATGGACTAGGAAGGTAGATTAGAGTGGAAACACAAAAGTTTAATGCAGAAAGAAGATGGAAAGAACCACATCAATGACCACATATGGTAAATCACCTCCATTACCTCTGCCGAGATTCAAGTTCATCAATGATGATTGTGATGCGTGATACAATTATTTAATGCTCTCTCTCTTTTAAATATGTTACTAGACCTAGTGTTTATGAATGGCTACTCCCACAGTTGTTATAATGTCTCTATGACTTGCCACACTTCCTAACCATCCAAGGGGATCCCCATGTGTTTTTATTATCCTCACACCTCAGCCCACGTTCACTTTTGGTTCCAAAACTGTAGATAGACACACAAGATGCACTAAAAGACGCCTCAAAACTTGCCAAGATTGTAAGAGCTACTGGATAGTAGACACAACTAAGACCGAGCATAGCTCCGATTTTATGGCCAACCTAAAATTTACAGCGTCACTCCCCCTCCCAGTTCTCTTTTAATGCGATGATTTTTGGCTAAGGCAACCGGAAGCTACCCAGAGAGTTCTACTTGTCCAGATAGGTTTACTAAATACACAAGTGGGATGATAGCAACGTTGCCAAGTAAAACAAGAGTGTATATATAAAATAAATATGTTCACATTGATTTGTATCATTTGAACTCTGGATCACTCACACTTTTACCAATGATTTGTAGCTTGTATATAAAAACAAAGTTGGGTCAAATTCACTATTTTACAAATATGAATCTTCACTTTACCTATAAATACCAAATATTAAATTTTAAGTTTGAATCTTATTATTGAATTATGTACATAAAAGAAAATAGAAAAACAAACTAAATACCTACATTATTTTCTATTCCTAATTCATTCACTAAAAAATTCTGTTGAGTGTTAAATTAATGTTCTCGGTTCTGGTTGTTAAACTTTTATGATAATTATGTTGGGGCTTAACATCCAATAAATACTATTAGATCTCTAAAACAAATTCCAATTAAAATTTGATGAAAAAAAAAATCAAATCTCAAATCTGATATTTTCTTGAATCTCGAATATCCTTAAAGATTATAGGGTTGTATCTCTAATAAATTTATATTTATACTAGCAGAAGTAACCAGCGTTTCTTCAAACAGAGATTTTAAAAAATCTTAATTTTTATAGCTTCTGACCCAATTAATTTAAAATAAAATAATCAAAAATTTCAAATTCCAGCTTTGAAATGAACATGTATGTTCACAAGGGTTAATAATTTTAAAATTCCATCCCTCTGAGTGCAGTAGATATCGAACAATGCTCATGACAAACAGACAGGTAGATAAACTTGTCTTTTTGACTTTTACTGGCACGGATGGGTGATAATGACATTTAGAAATAAACTAATTGGTTTTATCTACAAGCTTCTGTGGTGCATCTTATATTTTACATTAATAATGTTTTTTTAACTTGTTTGGTTGTTTACCTAAATGATGTTAAAATGATGTCCAACCGAGATTTAAGAAAGACAATCTTCTATCGATTATTGTGTGGCATTTAAAATAAAATATCATCGCAAGGGTTGTGGTTTCCATTTTTGTAGTTTTTATTATTTACAGATTTGTCGGGAAGTCTAAAAATGAGGCGACTCAATGGATGAATAAAGATTAAGGGGGAAAAATGTGGGTTAAGTATAATGCACAAAGATGTCACATTCATATTTTCTATCTTCCATAGTAAAAAAAAAATACACAAAGAGTTAAACAAGTATTCGTGAGTACATAAGACAGTAGAAAGGGGTAATGTTTAGGACTCAAAATAAAGCTGTGATTAATGAGGACCACAACTCAGGGGGTATTAGGGAAAATACTATTCAAATTCACAAATTCAGACATAAATTGTTTTACCTGATTCCACGAGACTCGTTTGAATTTCAGTTATTATGTACTTACATCAACAGTTGTATGGTCTAAAAATAAGTCACTCACATTAAACCCGATTGCCAGTGATGGTGAGATCACAGTTTGAATCCTGATCAGGGTTGTTTTTCCAAGTTTCTCATGCTTATTCCACACATTTGTGTGTATATTTCCTCTTAATTTTACCTTCCTTTTCCCATCAAAAGAGTGAAAATATGCGGATAGCTCAAACAAGTTGTAAGACGCTATGTACAATTTTTTTAAATTTATTTACTTTGTGTAACACATTAAAACTAAACTTGACTAATTTTATCTATCTAGTCATGCCATAAACTTTGTATTTGCAAGTTAAAAGTAAAGCGTAGCTCGAATAACCTTTCTTTCTGGTACTAGTTTTGTGCATTATTCTAATAAGCTAAGTGGTATTATTATTACTGATGTTTTTTTAAGGGGTTTGAACCAGTTTCTCAATGGTCAGAAACAGATTCTCGATATTTCAACCCAGAATTTATTGTGCACTATGTTTTTAAACCTGTTAGCATACAACCCGAACACGAATCTAAGTATTATTTAAAGCCGTTCAAGTTATTCACATATGTTCACAGTTGGGTTAGGGAAGTATAAGGTTGAGTTTGGAGGAAATATACCTGTATTTTTGTGGAGAGTGTGGTAAACCACTTAAGAAAAAGTGCTCTTAGTACACCTGACCCGTATTATAACCCCAAATTTTTTGAACGAAAGAGCCCTTGCACCAATATATATACTATATTATACTATACTATACTATAGTATATCATATATATACTGGAGCCTTCATAAAATTGTTTACACTAATTATTATGAAAATTTAATACCTACAGTTATATAGTACAAGTATAAAAGTATAAAACAAACGAAACACATCGTGTTTCTGGTTGCGCCGTTGAGAGATGTCCTTTATTTAGATTTGAAAAAAATAAAATTGGCAATCCTAATCACTGATGCTACTTTTTAGTGTGAAAAACAAATAAAGAATACTCTAAAATTGCCTCAGAGAGCCCGAGATAGGTATGGTGGAACCCAATTTTAAAATGTCTATGATCATGAAACCAAATAAGAGGTTTAAAACAAAAGTGAGAGAGAGAAATTAAAAAAAAAAACAATTCTAACATGATCTTTCAACTGTCTTCTAAAATGTTCTATTCACATCACTAAGATAATTTCAAGCAAACATATCAACAACCAAAATAAACCCACAGTGCTTGGAAGTAGGGGGAGGAGGGGAAGAGATGAGGGAAATGGGTAGTTGGAAAGAGAATGAGAGAGAGGAAACTAGGAGCAAGGGTAAACCAAAATAGCCCTCCGCTCAGAGTAAGGAGGCCAGTCCTGTGAATGCCATAAGACAATGCAGCTGTTTTTCATATAAGACATTGGCACGGCTGCAAGAAGTAATTTATAGCTACCACTGTGATGAGGCGCCAATTAATTAAATTTTTTGTCAGTTGGCAATCATTATACAAACACACACACACACAATTATGACTATGCCGCCGTGAACAATAATGAGGACAGAAAGTGAGTAAGTAAAGCATGTAATCGTAGTTAAGAACCAGTTAAATTTTATAACTTTATAAGATGACATGGCGGTCTAGGGTTATGGTGTCAGACTTATGTGCTGGGGGGTCCGGGGTTCAATCCTTGGTCCCGGCACAGATTTATCTGATTGACAAACTCTTCCTTCACCTCTGACAAGACGTGTATTAATCACAACTTGTGAATGTGTGGAATGCCAGGCCTCAGCCGTGGTTCAAATCCCATGTTAAACTTTAGGTCCTCCATTTCATCTCACAATCACCCTACCATTACACATTAGCGTAAATGTGTACATCACAAACGGGTAGTAAGACGCAGTGATTAATAATAACAACAATAATAATAATAATAATAAATATAAATTTATAATAAATAATAATGATGATGATGATGTAACTTTAAAGCATTTTTAAATTTTCAATACAAACATGTACTTGTATCCTCATTTACAATCATTTTATAATAAAAATATAATATGAAATAATTACTTTTGTTCTCTTATTTTGAAAACTTTAATTTATTTGCAGATAGGAGAGATAATAATAACAATTATTATTATTATATAGATATATATTATGTAATAATTATTATAACAATATAATTATACACATATATTATATATATTATATAATAATTATTATAATATTATAATAATATAATTATTATTATTATCTCTCCTATCCGCAAATAAATTAAAGTTTTCAAAATAAGAGAACAAAGTAATTATTTCATATTATATTATAATATATATATATATATAAATATAATATGTAAATAATAATAATAATAATAATCACCACATCTTACTACCTGTTAAGGTTATAAGCAGAGAGATAAGTTAATACTTAGTTTATTTTTATGGATTATATAAAGAGCACTTTCTAAACACAAGGATCTAAAAATACATGCTTTATTATTATTTATTATTATTATCATCATCATAATCATCATATCTTACTACCTGTCAAGGTTATAACCAGAGAGCTAAGTTAATATTTATTTTATTTTTATGGATTATATAAAGAGCACTTTCTATACACAAGGATCTAAAAATACATGCTTTAAGTTCATAAATCATTAAAAACGGCAAGATATAATCCATGAATTCTCCATGAAGAAAGCATACGTTTGAACAATTAATTGTAGTGACTAGCGAAGCTTGGGAGATTGAAATTATATTTAGGTTACGAATATAATAACCGCAAGTATTATATTTGTAAATTTCAAAAAATGACACCTTGACAAGGGAATCGATCCCAAGACCCTCGGATTAGCTCGTCAATACTCTACCAATGAGCTATCCAGGATTTATTCTGTGCACAGGATCAAAAACCTCTGAGTTAAACTTTTTTATTATGTGGTGGGAGTGAAGGTCTGAGGGAAGGGAGGGCTGGATTGAAGCATGGAAGGTGGGGTGCATTAATAATATGTAGGCCTTAATTACTATCAATACTCTTTTCTCTAGATAATTCCAAGAAAAATTAAAAAGTAGCAGATAAGCTCTGCTTATTTTCTGTAACTTAAAAGTTTTGCAGCTACAATCAGATTTAGAAATGAGGGAACTTTTCTGACCATTATAAATATCACTAAAACAAGTTTCACACATTTAAAAATGTCAAATCCTATGATTTACAACTGACACTTTTCATAAATAATACCAATATCTACTTGACAATACTAATAATGTAAAATATTATCAATGGTGAGCACGAAAAAATACATTAGTATTTTTTAAACAATTCTTCCTGCCAGAATCTTACTATATTATGACACTGATACTATTTAAGGCCAGTTGAAACAATGTTGCTTTTAAAATGTCTCCTAATCTACTATCTTTATATTAATAAAATGAAGAGTGTGTCTGTCATAAACAATGTGTAATATCTAACGTAAACAGAGAGATAAAATTTTAAAATTAGTAGTCCCTGTGCACGAACATGTGCACCTTGAAGGTGGAATTTTAAATTTTGTATTAGAGTTTTTAAATTAATTTAAAACTAAGCCATAAAGAAATAATATAAAGACATTTGTTTTATGTCTGTTTGAATCAAATAAAAGTGATAGGGGCTCAATCTTCAAATAATGTCCAACTACGACGGTCATCTCAAGAATAAACGGCGGGTGGACCAATCTGACCCACACAGAGAGAAAAATATATTAAAATTTCGTACAAAAATATAGTGAAGTAGACCCAATCTTGCATTCACTAATAAATTGATACTTTTTATGACTTTTAATAATACCTATAACTTTTTTTAATTAATTTTTAATTCTTTTTAAGATTTTGTGGGAGTACAATAAGTCAATACATGCCAATGAATAGCAATCTTTATTCAATGATATGTAGCCCATTTTATTTATTTATTTTAGCACCTCGTCTTACTACCCATTCGAGTTATACGCTTTAAGTACTAATTATGCTAATGGATTAGGAATTGGGAAGGTTGAATTAGAGGAAGTGAACCCGCATTTGCGTGGAGGGAGAGTGGAAAACTTTTAGAAAAAAAACCTCAGTTCACCCGACCGAGATTCAAACCTCGATCTCCCCGTCCTCGGCAGTCGAGCTCAACACGACAAGTGTGTTAGCCAACTACGCCGAGGCGGGTCTCCTTTTTTATTAACATTAGCATTCATTTCCATTTAAGAATATTTTCTGGGCAAATGTTGTGAGTCTTGTTTGTCACCATGACATTATTTTGTTCCTTTCTGCTGTGTATCCTTTTTATTGGGTTCATTTTAATTTTAGTTTTTTTTAATCATTGTGTCTAGCAGCCTGTTCAGGTTATACGTGCATATATGATAATTATGGTTGAGGAAGAAAGTATTTTAGAGGTAATCTACCCGCATTTGCATTGAACAAGAGTGGAAAGCCATTTAGGAAAAATCACCCTCAGTAGACCTAACCGAGATTCAAACCCCGATCTCCAGGTCATCAGCAGGCCAGTCTAAGATGGGAGTGACACCTTTGACTGTTCAGACATTGAAGAGGGGTTTAATTTTAGTTATTAAAGTGTTCCATTCCAGGTAAGTTATGTTACTTAAGCATTCCATATACCTGCAGTAGCATGTTTTTATATATGACTTATCTTGCTTGACCTATCTATGGTGAGTGGGTAATGATTTATTATTATAACACTAGAATAATATGTTTTCAAATTTAGTATAAAATGAAGCTATAAGCACTTATTAGCCAATTTCATGTTGCCAAATTTAAAAAAAATTGATAAATAGTTATTTTAAAATGAAAAATTTATCAAACTGATCCCAAATTCTGATATCATATTAAGAATGTAGAATATCAGATCTCAATTCATAATCTGGTTCAAACATAAATTTTGTATTTAATCTTAAGACCCCCTTATTTTCACTAAAGTTGTTTTCGCGGTAAGTGAAAATTACATTTTGACTCAACCAAGCTCTAAACTAGATTTATATTTTACTACAGGTGTTTAATATGCATTTTATTAATAAAATGATGGCATCAGCACAAGTCTTACAAATTATATTATTTATAGAATAGACTCACATAGCCTTGACTCATCATTTTTTAAAGGTAAAACACTAAATTCTTTTGACTGTGCCAGGAATTGAACCCAGGTTCCTGATGGTATCTTTACTTATCAGCTTAGGGTAAAATTTGTTAAACATATAAATGCAATATAACAAGTTTTTAATTATATTTAATACCTAAAGTTATAGAGTCACGCAACACATTACTTTTTCAATATTAAATATTTTCTTAAATATTTAAACTTTAACTAAGCTTCAAAAATATCTCATATTATTTAATACAACTTTGTTTCAAAATGAAATAGTGGTATTTACACACCACTTCTATTTATAAAAGAAAAACATTTCACTTGTACCAATATTAACAACACTTTAAAGACTAGCAATTTAAAAAAAAACAAAACCTTAATCATTACTCCAAATTTCAAGCATCAGTAAATTAGTAGGGCTAAACCTTATTTCTGGTTTAAATTGTATAAACACCTCCCACCCCTTATATATAGCTAATTTCCACAGTAGACTAGACCTTCTCTGACGTTCACCTGCCCAAAATAAATGTGTATATCAGGCCATCACTGCTCAGGTTATTTTTAATCAGATCCACCTTGCCCTTTGGTGCAAGTGTGAATGAAATACTACACTGATAGATTACCAGAAAATATTAATGAAGCGATTACGTTTAAGTGTCTCTCTACGTCTTCTTCACAAAACCTGAACAGAAAGCCTTCAAACAAATTTGGTGGAAACAAGTGTCTTGTCTTGCCGGGGACATTTCCAATATTTTATGTTAGTGTAGGTCATGAATCTCACAACAGGGCTATCCAAACATAATTTATTTTTCCACTGCTTCTACACCTCTGTTAATAATTACCAGCAATTTACAAAATAAATAAAAAGTAATGACTATTCTTGTGAACAAATTACAAAAAAGATGACAAATATAACGTAAGCAAGATAGAAAAGCAGAGTAGGGGGTTACCAAGGGGTGGTCAAGTGTTTACTTAATTATGCTTACAAAGAGGTTGAGGGGGTCCAAAATGTCCAAAAGTATGCTTAGATAATACTTGAACAACAGCTAAACAAAATCAAACAGAACAAAATAAGCAAAGTAAGGCATAACTTAAGGTAAAACTTAAATAAATTTAAGTAAGACAAAAACCTATTGAAAACTGACATGAGCTACTCACCTAACGTATTTGATAATGTTTTCTGATGATATGCTTTGTAAAATGGAAGACGCTATTCCTGGATCTGCATCTCTAATGACACTTTGTTGAAGCTTGGCACTATTTTTATCAAAGCTAATGAACACAACATAACTGACCACAAAGCCAGCTACAAAACCCATGACTCCGGCAAAGGTCAAACCTGACCAGAACTCCTGCGAACGATAACTCAAGGACCTGAAAATATTAAAAATCTAAGTCAAAACACACATACAATAACAAAGGGAAACATAATATACTAGCATAATACCCATTTAAAAATCAACAGCACATTTCTGGTCCTGTATTGCATCCCATTGGCATTTTTTGGGACCATGGTTGTGAATGGAAATTATTTTTAGTGACCATCAAAATCTAGGAGTAGTATTTAATTTAAATATTATAGCACGGATGAAATATTTACTCTGATGGGAGTGTGAAACTGTTCCTTGATTGAAGATTTAATTATAAACAATATTTTTTGTACTTTTTCTTTTGGAGTCCCCATGTGAATTTTTGCTCATTAAGTATTCCTGCAATCTTTTTGGTTAAGGGCTACCTGCCTACAAAATTTCATATTCCTAGGACTTTTGGCCTTTGATATTTTGTCAATTGAAAATTTTAAGCTTCCTAGGTCTTTTGGCCTTCAAGAGTGTTTTGACTTTGTTTTTCTGGAAACCCTTTGCCATTTTGGGAATTTTACATCACCAAATATTACTGCACTCTTTTTGGTTAGGGGCTACTGCAAAATTTTAGCTTCTTAGGTCTACTACACAAATATTCTTTTTATTTTGTTATTTTGTAAATCCAATTGAAATTTTCTGTACATATTCAAAAATATTTTGACTTTGATTTTTTGTGAACTCCCCTTTGGTAAAATATTTAGTCACCAAGTATTTTGGCATCCTTTTGGGTTAGTCTACTTGCTTGAAAAACTTCAGATTCTTAGGTATACTGAGCTTTGAGATTATTTTGACTTTATTTTTCTGGAAACTCCCTCAATTTTGGGGTGCCCCTTGAGAATTTCCTGTCACCAAATATTCCTGTATCGTTTGAGGTCTGCATAATTGCAACTTTTATGTCTTCCAAGCCTTAACTTTTTTTAGACTTTTGGTTTTTTGGAAATCTCCCCATTTTGGGGGCTCCCCCATCATAATTTTCTGTCAGCAAGTATTTCTGTACCTTTAAAATTCAGCTACCTTGCTCTTCTGTGTTTTGAGAATGTTTTTACGTTGGTCATTTTAGAAACATCATTTTGGGGGGCTCGATGGAAATTTCGGCTCACTACATATTTTTATATACTTTTGAGTTAGGGGCTACCTGATGGAAAAATTTCGGCTTCTTAGGTCTTCTGTGCTTCAAAATTCTTTTGACTTTGGTTTTTCTCATTTTCTCTTTAACTACTCTTCTTTACTAATTTCTTTGCATTCATCTTTTTCTCTTAGAATATATACCACAACCTCTTATGTTCTGTTTCACTCTTCACAGCATTCATTCATTTGCATACTTTTTTCTTTCCTCTATCAGTCTATTTCACCTTTTCATTCCACCGTGCATCTCTTTTTAAGTTTCCCACCACCGCAAATCCATACATATAAAACTTTCTCACACTCACCTACAGCCTCTTTTATTCTGTTCCAAAAACTTTCTATAGCATTAGCTTGTATTTCGACATTTCATTCATGCTTTTGTAAAGTTTATTTTTTTCCCAGGAATCTTTAATCTCTCACACTTTTATCCGGCAATTTTTCCATTTTCACTTTACTTATTTAATACTCATGTGCTGCTTTCTCACAAAATTACTACCTAACTCGATGACTGAGATCACTAGGAAGTGATCCATTCCACATTCAGCTCCAAACACAGCCCTATTATTCTTTACTAAACTTCTAAATCTTTCATCATACACCACAAAATCAATCATCATTCTCAAATCACCCCTTTGCAATGTAAGGTGCAAGTGATTATTTTTGCGCTTACACCAGATGGTCAACATAAATAAACCTTTTTCTAAACACAGACTCACTAATTAGTTACTATGCTCGTTTGCACTGTCATGACCATACCTTCCTAGCACTCTCTCTGAATTCTCTCTTTGGGTAGACCTACCCACCAATTCATTCATTTCTCCTAACAAGATAATTCTTTCACACAGTTCACATGCATTCAAAACTTCAATGAGCTCATTCTAAATTTCCACTTTCACATTCTCGTATTCACAGTCGATTGGAACATAGCTGTAACCAGTGGCGGCTTGTTTATAGGCACTGCGGAATTGCAGCACCCCCTATTTCCACTTGATATTATTAATAACATTTAATATAAAGAGTCCTTTTTTTAAATTCTTTATTTATTTTCGTAGTACAATATATATATATTCCTTAAGCTTAATGTCAGTACTTCAGTACTCATTCCCCAGTTTATGAAAAATATACAAAAATATTTGTATGGAACTGTGTGCTTCACAGTGCCAGTGACATGGTGTTTGACTGTTGTGCACATGCACATGTAGGAGGAAGGCGGGACTGCCAGGTAGAGAGAGCACTGTTGCTCTCGCAGTGCCGGCTCTGGCGTGATGGTGGAGGAAAGTTTTTTTTACTCAGCGTGTGTTGTGCTTAAAAACCGCGTACCATATTCTTGAATGTGATAAAGTGTAGAAGAGTGTAGAATTAGATTATTATTCTGCTTCCAGCTATTCTATTCGATTCATTTTTTTTTCGGTTCTTTTATTTAACAGAAAGACTAAATGCACTTACAGTACTTTCAATGGAGAAAAATTTCCTCAATTGTCATCCAGAGATCAAGGAGAAAATTATTGAACTTTTTGCACAAATTAAAACAAGAAGAATGGATTTCAATTTTAAATGAGTAGATCAAGCTTGAACTGTAACAATTTAAGTTAAAGTATGTAAAAAAGTTTTTTTTTTGTTAAGATTTTATCAAGTCCCTGAATAAATTTTCTTTTTATACATGTTTTTTTCCTTTGACACAATTTTAAAACAAAGGCTCAAAATTTTTTGGAGCAGCACCTCCACTAATTTTAGCTACGAGCCGCCAATGGCTGCAGCTATTATAATTCTATGAATGTATATTTACATGTGTAGCCATAGAAGTCTAGATACCACCAAATCATACCTTCTCAAAAACAACTTAGCTGTTGGTCTTAGGATTAAACCTACTCCCTGACTTTCCCTTACCCATTCATCCCCACCTGACCACAGTGCCAGGCTACCATCACTTGTCATTAAAACATATTTACCTTTCCAATTGGTTTTACATACACACAAAATATCAATTTTTCTTCCAATCATTTCTTCTTTAACATATATATTATTCTTAAACAATTATTTCTAATTATTACTATATATCATTTTCAAATTATAAATTTATGTATGAGTACTCAACCCGAAGGTTGGTTTGATCCTCAAAAGTTCCGTCAGCTGTCTAACGTCGAGGCGGCACATAAGAGGAGTAGGCTTACTAGGGAAATGAAGACTAAGGTAGTTTCCAGTTGTTTTCTTCACTGAGCCAGAAGTTACTATTATTGCACATCAGTCTGCTTAACCCCACCGAAATGCATATATCAACTGACCCTACAAGTGACACCTTCGCTCCATTAATCACAGAGAAATGAATATTATTAATAGTATCGTTCATACCTATGCCACTTTCATATTTGTCAGAGCCATCCCAAGTGAGACTAAGATCAATGAAAGTAACAACTTGCTATAGCCCATAGCAGAAGATATAGTACATCGTGAAGATTATGTCTGACCAGAGATGGATCGAGGTTAAACTAAAAATGTATTTCCTTTAAAGAAATATTCATGCAAACTTATAGAAATACATTAGATAGCTTAGACATGGAAATGAACAAAGAGCACAGAAATCCCCTTGGCTTTAAAACAGCTTATGAATATTTATTTAATTTAAAACTCATTTTATTTTTAACTAACGTGCACATAGGGCAGAGCGTATCCACCCTTTAGTTAAGTGCACTGTAAAGTGTGCATCAGTACACTTGAAAGACACTTTAAAAAAATTACTTCTGCCCTCAAAATCAGGGTCAATACAATTTTCAAGTGCATTTAGCGAGAAAAGTATGGGAAGAGGACAAGATTCTTAGTTTTTTCCTGCATATTATGATAAATTAATTATTTTCTTTACATTTGTAGGCCTACACAGAACAAACAAAAATTTCCAATAATCACAAAATTAATATTGTTAAATAAATGTAGATACCAGTTTGAAAAATTAAAAGACAGTACCGGTAGGCCTACTGGTATTTCACTGAAAACTATTTCAGGAGCCAAATTCATGAAAAATATGCTGTAAAAACCTAGAAAGGTTAATGTTGTGTGCGGTTGGGATAGTTTATAGGCTACTAATGAAAAATATTAACTATTGTGTACTAAAATATTTTTGGTGCTATACTGTAACATTATTATCAAAATTTACATTAGTCTATTCTATAATTAGGATTTTTTTAATTTTACATTATTGGCCTAGTCTATAAAATTATTTTACAATACTAATCTTTTTGACAATGAAAATTTGCTTTTCTGTTTTTATGTGTATAGGTCTAGATCAAGGCCGAAGCCAGCCAATAATTGGGTGGTTTGGTGGGCACATCCCCCAATTGCCGGAAGCGAGAAAAAATTCTAAATGATAAACAGTTTTTGAAGCTCTCTGAAGTGGGTTTTTTTTCATGGTAAAATAATCCCCTAGCTTTCGAAGGCTTGGAAAATTTCTAAATATTAAACACTTCTTGAAGCTCTGTGAAGTGTTTTTTTTTATGATAAAATAACCCCCAAAATGCCAAAGGATAGGAAAATTTCTAAATATTTAACACCTTTAGAAGCTCTCTGAAGTGCTTTTTATGGTAACACAACCCCCTAATTTGTATTTGTGTCTTAATTTTGATATTGTTTGAACCATAAATAAAACCATTTATATTTTGTTCATAAAATTTCGCGGGGGGTTTGAATCCCCCAACCGCCTTGGTCTAGATGGTAGTATTTTTTCAAACTTAGCATACAGAACCCCTTGAAGAGGATGAGCTATTCAGACATTGCTTAAGTCTAAATTGATGTCACTAGGGCTAGTTATATTTAATATAAAGAGCCCTACCTATGCTTCATTCTTGCCAGGACACTTTCTAGTGGATTATCCTCTTCATCTGACATTTGGTCTGAGTTTAGGGACTCGCTAGAGCCGCGATTTGAATTATGGAGTGTCATTAATGGGACTGCTGCTGACATATCGAGCTCTTTTCTTCGACTGGGCGTTGATTTTTTCAACCACCAAAATGATTTTCTCATCTAGTTATTAAAGTTTGCATTTACAAACAATAAAATATAAAGCGTAGGGCACTAGCACAACATTTGTAAACAAAGGATGTAAACAAATAATGCAGATTTCAACACTGCAAATATACATTAGTCAAATAAATTCTTATTAATTTATTTCACGATCAAAACACAAACACTTTGAGTTATGAATAATTTCAATGTTTGCTGACATTTCTGAAAGTTTAACCAATACAAATTGTATTGATTAATATACAATTAGCTGCGCATTGCATTTTCTATTTTAATTATATATCCTTTATCTATGATTTTAATCTGAAAATTGCAGGGAATTATCTAAGCAAGTTAGGTTTCCGCTTTTATTTACCTAATTTAAAACATACTCCTAGTCCAAGAATGTATGACAGATCAGCAAGCAACTGAATTAAATTGGATACGTTTTGGAAGCCTTAAATCTAGATAGATAGATAATTAATTCTAAGATTACGTTTGAATTGTAACTTCACAATATAAAACAAATCAAACACATTATGAACAAACTTATCAACACAAAATTACTTAATAGGTGATGAACTAATTCTTTATTTCATATTTAAGCTTGCCATTTTCTATAGAATGAAGTCAATTTTAGCACCACATTCAGGTTATACGCATGTGTACTAATTTTGATAGTGAGCTTGGGATAAGAAAGGTTCCATTTGGATGAAGTGTACCCACATTTACGATGAAAAGGAAGAGTGGAAAATCACTTAGAAAAGACCAGCCTCAGTACACAACTTAACCGGGATTTCAAACCTTATCCCCTTGTCATCTACAATCTAGTCTATTGTGAAAATGACTCCCTAGATCATTTGACCACTGAAACGGGTTTACTTATTATTAAATTAGAATAATAAACAACAAAACTAGTGTTGTTAATTAGTTCATATATTTTGTATTAGGAGTGCTTGTAAGGAAAGAATGTGTTAATTAATCAAAATAAAAAGTAGAATATATTATTGTGATCAAGAGAAGAGGTGGGGAAAGTAGCGTTTTTGTTGAGTTGGAAAATATTAGAGCATTGATATCACGAGAGAATAAATAAAGGTGAAATATTGATATTTTGTTGGTCGTAGTAAACAACGACTTATACGACAGTATGGAGGGTCATATGTGAGTCGCTGAGTTTCAAAACTACCTAGTTGCATCAAAGTGAATTCTGAGAAAAGGGGCAAAATAATATAATAGAAAAACTTACCTTTTTTGCCACAAGTTTTTGCATGTTATAGTTTATATAGTGTGTGGGAGTAAATGTCCAAAATTGTATGTCATTTGGTTTAAAGATAAATTAGTAAAATAAAATTTTCTTTTTCAAGTAGCAAGTTTTGCAACTGGATCTTGCAATTAGCTAGTTTTGATTCTGTAGCTTTTGAAAGTAGACAATTTTGAGACAGTTTTTGTAATAAACTTATTTTGCAGATGTAAGAAAAACTTAAAGGTAAGGTTAGGCTAAGGTAGAAAAAGTAAAATACATTTACTTGAGCTTGATTATAACAAGATTATCGAATTAAATGTTACAATATGTATAAGGTTTAGTAAAATGAAATACTTGTATAAACGTTGTTAAAAAGTAATGATATAACGTGATATACTGTGAACAGGATTTTACAAGTAAAATATATTTTTTATGCCATTCTTCTCGTTAAAGGAACAACCACGCAGTATTTGGCAAAGACGCCACTTCTCTATACCAATAAGAAGCTAGCCTTCACAACACCTGTCTCCGGGACTCTTTCTATTAGTTAGTTTTTACACTGTTGACGAGAGGAGAAAGATGTAAGGGGTATGTCATATATAAGCCGTTGTGCGTATGTTTAAGGCACCCGCCCACAGTCTCCGCACACAGCCACACGTACAAACCGCGCATCCCCCACAGACACGCACAAGTCAGTCAGAGCCAAACACTGGCAGTCACAGTCTAGCACAGTATAAAATAACTTACATAAATATCACAAGTGTGCTTTGATATAAAGTATTTAATTGTAGTATGTATAAGTAACTAACAGATGTCATTTAAATAAACCGTGTGTGAATAAACAGTAATCAACAGTTCTCTTTCTTGTATTTTATTAAAATATCGATTTAATTCATGCTCGACCATGGAGCTATAGACAACTGGTTAAATGGTATCTTTTCCGTACAGTGATGATAGGCGCTCGACCACGGCGCTATAGACAACCTAAACATCGTCACAGCATTATTATATCAGGGAATTAATCCGTAGTGTTTCAATCGACGCCCAACGTGAGACGATAAATTCCATAGTGTTACATCTTGCTTCATGATGAGACAAATCTTTTAGATTTTGAGAAAGAAAAGCGACAGAATTGTTTTGGCTTGATACTTTCTTTCCAATCGTGGCAGAAGTAGTCTTTACCAAGTTGAAGCACAGTTCCTACTTCTTCAAACTTGCTAATGTACTGTGAAAGACTTACAATTGTCTCCATTTGCCTGAACTTTTCTTCAAACGGTCAAATATGCGATCAGCAGGCAAATAAGAATGACCCATAACAGGAAAGTATACAGTTATTCTTGTCACATTATGTGGTGGGACATCCTTAAGAACTTGGCAAAGCGTGCCTATAAATATAGAATTCTCTTTTTGGCCAGCAGCCCCGTTTGCATAAAGCTCAAGATCTTTAACACTTTAACATAATCAGGGGCGTATTCATTATGCGATGATGTAAAGCAGAAACAATTTGGTTAGAGCCTCGGCTGTCATCTGATTCTGACCAAGTGTATTACTCTTATTTTGTGGGTCCTTAGAAGAGCCTTCACAGATGGTAAAATTATATTGATGAACCTGACGGGAATAATAATTAGTTTGGTCTGGTAGCTTAGGTAATGGTAGTTTCTTTTGGCCGTCAAATGAAAACTTTACGACTCCTTCGTCATTTATTTTAGACTTGCAAAGACTGCACTATCCCGCAAAGTGTGAACTATCATTTCTGTCATTACCTGTAATTTTATTTCGCTGAGACTTTTGGAGCTTACCTTTGAACTGCAAACAAACTGAACAGACATCAGTAGCTGGGCTCTTAAAACTAATGTTATATTTTGTCTGAAATATGTTTCTAAAGTACTGATACTTAAATATTTTAGCTCAGTTGGAGCTAGTTCGTTATATTCAGAATTTTTTTTTTATTGACAGGTCACTGAAAAGATATTGCCTATTGCAACCCTTTTCTCTGCAATAATGGGTCTCTAGATGTTGCAGTGACTCAATAAAAGTTTGTAAAGAATAGAGTTTTTCTGCAAATCTTAATGTCTGTTCCCACCTATGTTCTCTTGTGGGCTCTCACCTGTTATCAAATTTTCTTGACTTAAACGCTGAATCCTGTTTCTTGATACAATAATAATGTCCAAGAATTTATTTTGGCAAATTTGAACAGTGTGTTTTTTGCTCTCTTTTAGGAATCTTGGTACATAATATTTGTTAGCAGACACCTTCTTTTTTCTAGGCTTATTTTCATTAGGCTTACGGCCAGTTGTAGACCTAGCGGATCTTTCATTAGATGCGTATTTCAACAGGAAATTATCCTGTTTTATTTTTTCTGCGGATGCATAAAATGCTTAATGGAACTTCTTAACATCTTGCATGCTCAAACTATTGCATTTAAACATAATTTTTTTTACCTGGATCATGACTGCATTGTGTCATCTTGGGTAAATGTTTAGAAACATGGCTTTTTTTTTTTTGCAATATTTTGCTTCCATGCTCCAGGTTGCCTCCCTTTTTTTCTAATATGTTTCTTCCTACTGACACACGTTATAGCACTAGCAACTTTAACTTGATCTTCTACATTCAAATCTATATAAATTTTAACTACAGAAATCCAATAAACATCCACTAAACAAACCATACGGACACACTTATTTTCAGTACCAACAACACCTGGATGAATATTGAGTATTCTCTTGAAATAACAGTTGCGCCAACTTCTTAAATGATATTTTATTATTTTAAAATTTCTTTATACTATGAAAATATTTATTAGATCCGAGTAAATAAAGAAAATAGTAGTGACTAACAATCACAACGGAGGCATTTTTCAGCCTGCAATTAGCCTCTTTATGATATTAGAATGGAATAATAGCCACATTGTTAAATATCAACTAGATATTTTTGCAACTCTTTTATAAAGTTAAAATTAGAGAGTTTCGCAAATATTTTTCTGTGCAATTAGCATTGTTTGAATCTGTTCCCACTTTTTGATGTTACGTTTTTACCAGAAATAGGCATTTTTGGCACAGTTTTGTTGAATGTAATGATACATTTCAACCATGATAAGATTATGACGTAATAACCCATTTTTTAAATCATTCTTTTTGTCAATTAGCTAGTTTTGAAACTTGGGGACTCTTGTTTAGAAACGTGTTGCGATGATTGTGGACAATTATGTAAGGTGAATGAGAAAGGATTGGAACATGACGATTGAGAATGCTGGCTCCACTTGGCTTTCGAGAGAACCACAACCCTGAGCAATGTCGGGATGTTTGTTTTGATTTTCATAACTTTCTTGGACGTACGTGACTGAAAACGCTGGCTTAGCGAATATGATGTAACGAATTAGAAATATTATAGAGGAATGCTGACTAGTCATAGCAATGTTGCTCTAGTTGGGGAATAAAAGTCCTAGATTCCGTTTTAAAAGTCTTTATTTTGTTGTCATTTTTGCTGACACATTTTCATCAAATTCGTAGGCAAAGACACTGCCCGACGCCAGACCATAGCAAACTACATCTTCGGGTTATCAGTAGCACTTGTGCTTGGAGGGAAAACATCGATCCCAGAGTCCCAAGATCAAGTTCTGCAAGGGGTCACGAGCCACATCGGTAATTCCATCAGTCTAATTTTTTCCGAGTAATCCAGTTCTTCTATGAGCGTGAGCGTCTCTCATATTTCATTTAACATCACATTTTGTATCATCACTTAGTAATTATATTAAACAAAAATGAGTAAACCTACGTATTATTTTAAACCCACACAACTACCTTTCCTGTGGCATAGCCCCTCCCGCAAGCTATCTTGACAGATCCAGCTCACTGAAGGGGGGAGCGGGGAGAGACACAAAAAAAGCATTTTGGGGGGGGGGTTAAAGGATTTAAGTGAAGTACAGTACTTCTAAATGGACATTAGTTTCACCAGAGCAGCAGGGAGTGTCTACAGGCTGATATCGAACTTCTTTATGTTACTTTGACAAGCATACAGTGTACTTGTATTTTTTTTCCAGCTGGTTAGCTATGTTATGTTATGTTATGTTATTTAAGTTTGCATTAGTTCTGTTGTCAATGTAAGTTATTTTTCAGTAATTGTGTTTTTTTAAAGTCAGAATACCTGGTAGTGCTCATATAGCAATTTTTTAGTTGACCGTGAGGTTCATAAATTTGGGATGTTCATATAGCGAGTTAGGCCACGAGGCTTTTAAGGGTGTATTGAGACCTCTTGTTGGAATGCTCATATATCGAATTTGGCCTTAAGGTTTTTAAAGTGTTTTTTTGTGAAATAGACAGTGAGAATGCTCATATAGCGGATTTGGCCTTAAGCTTTTATTTTATTGAGTCTGTGGATTCATAAGTTTGTTTATATTAGTAAGGAGTGTAAGCCCTTTGTAACATGCTTGTAAAGACTGTACAGTCTAATTTTTTTTTTGTGTCACCCTTTGTCATTTTGTAGGGAAATTTAGATAGGTTGCTTTCAATACTGGTGAAATTTTGGGAAACTTTCTCCATATATTAAAGCAAAAGTAGCTGTAAAGTGGTCAGGGTATTTGGCCCTTATCTCTCAACCATTTCATTTATAAAATTATATTAGTTTGCCATTGTTTACATATTAATACACTCAAATTACTGAGACTACTTAACTGATTAATACATTTTTCATTTCCCATTCGTCTAGGCCTTATTTAATTCTCTTTATTACTATCAAATGGGTAATTATGAGAAAGGTTGGGGTTTTATGGTAATTATAAGTTATGTACATCATAGCAAAAGTTGTAAGCAATATTTATGTTTTAAATTTCAATTCTTTAACTTCATTTTCAGGCCTTTAAACTTTTAATCTAATAGTTTTTCATTATTTAAAGTCCTTGTTGGAATATTAGAGTCATCCAAATTTATTACTTTTACTTTTCATTTTAAGCATCGTGCAATGTATTAATAGCTGAACCCAGTAGCTATGAAACACACCTGTGGCTTGCACGTGTGGTCTTTCAGGGGGGTGGGAGGTTTTGGCGCGGACTCCAGGCCAATCAGCGCATTCGATTCAGTGGCTGTGTTTGACCCTATGTGGAAGGGAAGCGTGAGACACAACACTGGCCGGTTAGCACGCAAACAGATAAGACCTGTATTCAAAAAGAATTCTTCGTAACGTGGGCAGATAGTGTTCCGAGATGGGTGGAAAGAGATGTAGACCAGGTGGCTAAATGACCACTACCTTAAATAATTCTCCGTATTCATGTCATAAATAATTTGTTTCTCTACATTAAGTAACCCGTGGTACAAAATGTATAATATTTATTTAAAGTAAAACTTCAAATTCTACGCTAAATAGTATCTCTTTAATCAGCTGTGTCCATCTACCCCTACCATTATCTGTATAACCCTGAGATGCTCTACTGGAACATACTGACTGCCGTGGACGACACCTTTTTATGAAAAGAAGCAGGCTAGGATGGGTGACAGTTACAAATAGTGTCCAACGATGGGGCTGGTTACCAAACCACTGACAACAGAGGGCGACTAGTTACAATAGAGGCTAATCAATGCTCTGATATCACGCCAAAATCTGTGTCAATTTGTCTATCAGACTGAAACATTAATTTGGGGTTACACACGATTCCCCCATGTAGACGCGACACAATCACACATATCCGTAGCCTCATAAAGGTAATTATTTATTATAAACCACCCACCCTCTTCTCACTATAGCACATAGACTACAAATAAAGTCAAGTCTATCAATAAATTTAACATCACCAGGCAATATTTTTTAGATTTAAATATATAATATAGATTATATAGGCTTTATGAACTACATAAAAAACATGGACTTAGGTTGTACATTGCACACTCATATAGGGTCTTAGTATAAGTGCCCAACTACCAATACCCCGCACTCCGCAGTGCGTTCGTGCCACAACTTTAGAATTTCAAATTGGGTCACCTTTTAACTTACGTATTTATCTATTCAAACCGTTCTAAAATACTGTGTTTTAAGGTGTATTACTGATTAAATTTGCGTTTAATTTTTCCTTCAAATTAGTATTAGTGTTAATTTTGTATGCATATATTAATTTATATAATGATAAAATATTTGAAACAATTAATAATTAACAGTTTTTATATCCTCTTTAACTCGCTCTAGGATAGAAATTAGAACGAAATATTGTGTAGTTGCCAAATAAATTGATGGAAATGAAGTATGTGAGAAAAATACCGCAAGGGAGGCCTAGAAAGAGATGGAATAGATAACAGAAAGTGTCCCATTGAGAGAAGAATTGAAGCAATTAAAGGCGGATGAATAGTGGAAGGATGGAGGGAAAAGGAAGCATTTTACTAATCTGATCCAGCCACAGGGTGAAAAAGACGATGATGATAATGATGTTGGCCAAAGTAAAAACAGGTTATTGTGGATGTGGCGTTCTTCTAACCGCTACCAAAACGTATCTATACAAACCTTGAAGCGTTTGGGTTTTGTTATTGCAATAGAACCATATTGCTGTACAAAGTGTGTTATTCAACTTTTAGTATTTTGTAAGACACTTGTTGGCTACCCTGTAAAAGTGCCAAATTTTAATTCTAAAACTTAAACCATTCTATAAAAACATGATAAAATGTCTGATCAAGTAAAACCTGTTGACTATGAAAATTTCTACCAAAAAAATATGAAGTTATTGCAAGATTCTGAAGCTGAGACAAGAATGTGCTTGGATCAAGTTTTGAACATGAGAGGTATAGTAATATATCCAAAGGGCATGTAGGCCTACATAATGAACAATGTATTTAAGATTAATGGAATAAATTAAAATGTATTCAACACATTAGGCTTGCTTATATGTTATGTTGATAAAAATGAAAGGGTGATAGTGCTTCAGATTTGTCATTAACGATTCCTTTCATTGTTGTGTTTAAATAAACAAAATATTTGTTTTATTATACACATGAAAAGGATAGTTGAATAATATTAATTTTGTCTATACATTTTCTAAAACTTCAAAGTAAAAAGTGTACTAACCTATCATGGGATAAAGTTCATCTTCTAATGAAACTACACAAAGTAATCTGTCACACATATCAATTACAACAGAATAAACTTATCCTTAAATGCACCAATAAATAAGAATTCCGATTAATTGGGAATAACCCGCCTCGGTGGCGTAGTTGGCTAACGCGCTTAACTCGACTGCTGAGGACGGGAAGATCGAGGTTCGAATCTCGGTCGGGTGAACTGGGGGTGGTTTTTCCTAAATGGTTTTCCACTCTACCTCCACGCAAATGCGGGTTCACTTCCTCTAATTAAACCTTCCCAATTCCTAATCCATTAGCATAATTAGTACTTAAAGCATATAACCCGAATGGGTAGTAAGACGCGGTGCTAAATATAAATAATTAGGAATAGGTATGTACTGTCAAATGGGGTGAATAACAACAACACTTTGATTTTTTTCGAAAGAAACTGACAGAAAAACCAACAAAAAAACAGCACATTTCTTTGTTTTCTGAAGTTTGTCATCCAACATTTAGTTAAGGAAATTTTGTTTAGTTATGTTGACAACACTGTCAGTTTATACATTCATCTTCTCAAGTTGATATAACATTTGTCTGTGTTTTGGCACTCAAAAAACTTCTGTTATAAGTATTAAACTATTAGGCATAATTCAGCAAAAACATATGTTAATTGAAACAAAAGGTATTGTAGCATTTAATTTATGTGTAACTAGTTCACATTTTTAATACATTTATTGCAATGAATTTTCTTTTACTGCAACCTCACGGTTTGGAATGTGTGGGGGGAATAGAAACACACTGTTTCTATTGACCCCACCACTTTTATTTACTATTACTTTTTATTTTTATTTTAGATTTGAATGTTACTATGCCTCGCAAGTACAAGCCAAACCCTGGAAGTGGAAAGCACTATAAAAAAACACTCAGCAGAGAAAATTAAGATGGCTGTTGATAACCTAAAAGGAGGGCTCATTGTGAGAAAAGCAGCAGAAAAACACGATATTAATTACAGCGTGCTATATAAACATTGGAAACAAGGTGACCAGGTGAAAAACCATGGTGGACAGACTGCCTTAACTTCACTAGAGGAAAAGCTTCTTGTAGATCGACTACAAATATGTGGAGAGTGGGGTTATCCCATTGATTAATTTACATTGAGGATCATAGTTAAGGCATTTTTAGATCATCAAGGAAAGACTGTTAGACAATTTAAGAACAATATGCCCGGTCGAGATTTTGTTTACGTCTTTATGCAACGCCAAAAAATGCTCTATCAATGAGAATGTGCCAAAACATAAAAAGAAGCAGAGCTGCAATAACTCCAGAAGTTATTAACGCATATTTCGACAGACTTGAAGAGGAGCTCAAAGATGTCCTGCCATCAAACATAATAAACTATGATGAGACAAATCCATGCGATGATCCCGGGAGGCGTAAAGTTATCATACGAAGAGGAAGTAAGTACCCCGAGCGGATTATGAACTCAACAAAAGCGTCCACTTCCGTGATGTTTGCTGCTGCAGGAGATGGGACTATATCTCCTCCTTACGTTGTATACAAGGCACAACACTTATACCAGAGCTGGAGGGAAGGTGGCCCCAAAAACTCCCAATATAACAGAAGCAAGTCAGGTTTGTTTGACTCCTACTGTTTCGAGGATTGGGTAGAAACTGTAGCTCTACCTTATTTAAGAAAGCTTGATGAGAAAATGTTTATAATAGGAGACAATTTGGCATCCCATCTATCATTGGAAACAATAAAAATGTGCTCAGAAAGCAACGTTAGTCTTATATTTTTACCGAGCAATTCGACTCACTTGACCCAGCCATTGGACGTTGCATTTTTCCGTCTGATGAAAATTCTTCTCCGTGAAATTCCTGAAGAGTGAAAAAAGGACGAGGCAGGACTGAGCCAACTATCCCAAAAGACAAGTTTCCTGGTCTTCTGAAGAAGTTGTGTGACGGGCTGAAGGAGGGAAATGTCATTGCTGGTTTCAAGAAATCAGGACTAGTGCCTCTCTGTAGAGATAAAGTATTGAGGATGCTGCCTCACACCGATAAATCCAAGGAAACCAATGAACAAGTATCAACGGCTAAAACAATCGATAACAGCTTCAAAGAGCTTCTCAAAAGCACGAGACACAATGACTTGCCCAAACCTCGAAAGAAAAGAACAAAAATTAACGTCATTCCTGGTAAAAGTGTGGGTTTAACTGATGTTAACATTGAAGACTCAACAGGCCCAGTAAACCAGGACCCTGAACATTCTTTATCTACCACCAAAGTTCCTACTAGCTCTAAAAATAAGGCAAAACGAGTTCTGCTAGATTCATCATCAGATAACCCTGACTTTTCCCTCCGAGAAAGTGATGAAGACTCAAACATTTTGTCTGAAGAGGAAGACATTTATACTGCCTCAAGTGGTCCTAATGGTACTTCTTCCTGGAGACTTTGCAGTGGTTAAAGTGTATGAAAAAACAAAGGAATCTTTCAGATTGTATGTCAGCAGTCTTTCTCATCCTTCAGGTGCTGGATATATGGGTACTTTCTACAAGCGAACCCCTCAGACAATGAGGTTTTCTGAAACTCTTGAAGAGTCATACTTCAGCCACCAAGATGTAGTTCACAAGCTGTCTACGCCTATTTCCAGCTCCTCTGCTCACTTTAAAGACATGATTAGTTTTCCAGATGACCTAAGCGACTTAACAATATATTAATTGAGTGATTGTTTGTATCTTTTATTTCTACTTAAATGATTAATGTTATATTTGGTATTTTTGTTAGTTTTTCATTTTCTTAATTCTCTATTGTCAACAGTAAACTTTTTGTTTCAAGATATGAAGGGTTTCTATACAAATTCTAACCCTAATCTATGAATAATGTAAGAAATGTTTCTGTCTACCCCTAACATCTGTAAATAATGTAAGAAGTGTTTCTATTTAACCCTCAACCTGAGGAATAGAAACACACATTGTCTTTAAGCTACTGTTTCTGTTCACCCCACCCAGTGGGGTGAATAGAAACACCAAGTTAAAAAAAAATGCTATTCAATTTTAAAATATTTTCTGGTAAAATTTATGGGTAAAACAAGACCCAAGTTTTAGGCAAGTTACACGATTTTATCTTTAGAACTACTAGTAGTAGCATAGAATAAAAACATGGAAAGTGTTGCTATTCACCCCATTTGAGGGTAGGCCTAATATTGTCAAAAGTATCTATTTAATGTTTTTGGAAAAAAAATTAAATAGAAGGAATAATATGACTATGGATCAAAATGGTGTATTTACCATATTTGTGAATATGGTATTTTAGTGAAATATATTTGAGTAGGTACCTACATAAAAACATTACTGCATAGTGGTTTGGGAGGTGAAAGGACAGACAGTATCATTAATAAAAGAAAGGTACTTTCTCTTTGTTGTATCAATATATTTAATATTTATTGTTACACACTCAAGTAGATGGCAAATTGAATAATAACAAAATTGATAATGTTTGATAAATTAGAATAGTTATATACAATTAAAATCAAAAGAGAAACGTAAATATTGAAATCTTTGGTGTTGATTCATGTAGTTGGCATTATAATGTTGACCTATAATCGCTTACGGTATATGATTTCATCATTAATTATAGAAATTAAATTGTTTGATTGACCAAAATTATTATATTAAAAAAAATATATATATTTACACATGGAAGATTAGGTTTAGCTAAGTTGGGGTGACTTGGCGGTCTAGGGGTAAGGTGTCAGACTTCTGTGCTGGGGTCCGGGGTTCAATCCTCGGTCCCGGCACAAATTTATCTGATTACCAAACCCCTCCTTCACCTCTGACAAGACATCTAGTAAATGTGGGGAATGCCAGGCCTCCACCGTGGTTTGGATTCCACGTTAAACTGTAGGTCCTCCATTTCGTCTCACAATCACCCTACCATTACACATTAGTGTAGGTGTGTGTAACCCGAACGGGTAGTAAGATGCGGTGCTAATAATAATAATAATATTAATAATTTAGCTAAGTTGGGTAGTAATCATAATAATTCTATAAATTATTGAAGGTTTGAAAGCCAGGTTTGTATCCAAATAATTATTTTAAATGTTAACTTTTACTTTTATATTTTTGTTAGCGTATAACCTCGAACGGTTATTAAGACGCGGTGCTAAGTATCTATTATTATTATTATTATTTTTCTGATGTACTGGTAATCTAACACATGGGCATGGTAGTGTAGGTTTTAGTTCTAATGTGTGTGTGAGGTTATATTTTGAAGTCATTAGTAGATTTTAAAGATTTCTTCAAACAAGATTAAAATATAATAATTATATTTCATTTACAAAGGTTGGGTTTGCTTAAAAAAGTGAAATATGATTGTTATAGGCTATATATGATCATTGTTTCTAAAAAAATATTCTTTGAATATAATTTAAAGTAGACCATATGCTTGCAAGTGAGACACACAGCCTAAAGGCCATCTTAAAAAAAGGAAGATGGATTTTTTTTTTCATATTTCTAATCACAGTGTTTTTTTTTCACAAAATTCAATTTATTTTAGAATAGGAACATTTTGTTTGGATGAAAAAAAAGTCTCTTAAATGTGTGATATTGTGTATACGGCCCCTAGTTCCTTATTAAGAGAACCTGGAATTATAATTGAATTCTGTGAATCAGGAAAAAAAAAAAGTGCTTGAAATTTGCCGTCTGGTGAGTACCACTCTAAGTAGCTTCTAGAATCTAGGGGCATACACATTTCAAAAATGGGTTGTGAATGGACCACACTAAATAATTTTCTAGTGGTATCTAAATTTAAAAAAAATTCCTCAACTATTTTGGAAAGGAGTATTAGTTTCAAAATATTTCCTGACGAGGACCTTACAAAATAGTTTATTTAACTTGTCTAATCTACTCATGGCTGAGTATACGTCCAGTCCTTAAAATAAGTGTGATGAGGATGTAGAGTAATTCCATGGCTGTACCCCTAATTATTTTTTATTGTTATGAGGAAGAAAGGAATCCTATCTGTGGTGGCTCATGGTGAAGTCTCATAACGAGAGATAGTTAGGATTTTTACAACGATCCATCTTGAAGTAACTAGGTTTTAAGATATAAGTGACATTATAGGTGGTATGAATTGTGCATAACACAAACAATCTACTAACCTTGGCTGCGATTAGAAATATTTAAGGTGGAGATGTAGGAAATGCAAGAAAAGGCCAGTGTTTTTGCAATTTATATAGCCAAACATTTTTTTGACAAAATAAATAAAATATTGCTTCAGTACAAACATAAAATTTAATTTTCTTCACACGGTGGTATCAACAGTTGTTAAATATTTGTCATGAGAATATTGGAATAAGATTACAAACTTTTTAAACGAAGAGAAAAAGTTGTCACTAAATTCCAGGACATAGCCTACTTGACAGATATTAGGGAACTGTTGATATCATCATGTGAGTAAAGTTAAACTCTTCGTTTCTTTTGATTTATTTTTACTGTTATGGTTATCATTACTTGTAAAAATTACCTTGTCATGACCTAGTCAATCTGCGCCTTGTTTTCAGTCCAATGTGCAGAACTGAATGTGGAACTTTTGACTTCCTTGGACCCAAAACTTCTAGGAAAGGTAGTTACAGTCATCTCTGAAGTGGAAAAACTCAAAGAAAACCTTGATGCAGATATAAAGAAAATTGAAACTATGCCCGAGGATAACAATGGACCCAATAAATAGTTAATTTTACAAATATGCTTATAATATTAACTAAATCTACATTATAATGTCATTACTATACACATTTCTACCTTCAAAATCTTAATTTCAGTTAAGTGTGTTTCCTTATTTATTATATTTGAAACTATATAAAATTGCCTACACTAAACCATTTAATGTGAAAAGTGTCAAAATTAGATTTTACCTCTGTAATAAATTGATGACTAATTAAAGACTATCCAAAGATTGACTTAAGGTACTGGTACTCAGAAATTAGGGCTATATAAATTGTTAATTTCAAATTTAAAGTTATGTTACATAGTATTATCTAGGACTGTTTAAAGATATATTCCTAAGCTCAAGTATGTCTTGGAAAGTTTAAGCTTTATTAGAAGTAGGCCTATGTGAAATGTGTGCTATTAAGCTAATCTTTCGCACGACAACTTGGTTTATCCTGTATGTTAGAAATATATATAAATTATTTTTTGAACAGGTAGTAAGACACAATGATATATATAATGTTTCTTACTACATGTTCAGTTATATGCATATGTACTAATTACACTAATGATTTAGGAATGAGGAAGGGCGAATTTAGAGGAAGTGTACCAGCATTTGCATGTAGGGAGAGTGGAAAACCACCCTGGAAAAACTACCCTCAGTAAACCCGGAAGGGATTCAAGGCTCGATCTCTGTCATCGGCAGTTTAGTCTAAAACGGGACCATGCGGCCACCCAAGCAGGTGTTAGCAATCTTTCCTCGATGAATTACACTATGGCTCCATGCTCTTCTAATAGTGTGTTAAAAATACTTACACAGTATTAAGGCATTAATAAAAATATGTTCCAATTCATCATAATAATTTCCTTACACCAAAATAATCGCCGACAACATAGGATTAGTAATAAGTGACAATACAACTAGTTTCAAACAAGATAGACAAAAGGAAACATAGAAGGAGAGTGTTTTTAGTGCCATCTATAACAATTATCGAATAACCGGGTTATGTGCAGCTTTTACCACCATCTACAAATGATGATGATGAACTTTTTTAACTAACCAAATATTACAATAATATTAAATATTATCTAATCATATCTGATTAATTTTCATCTTGGCAATATTGTCGGTTAAAAACCAAAATAATTTTAAATTTGAAAAAAAATTGGCCTGGATTCATTTTGTGTGTCAAAAAGAGGGATTTGTATAACTCAAACAGGTAGTAAGATGAGGTGCTAAAAAAAACACAATGGAAAAATCCAAGACAAGATTGCTAACTTTCAGGGTAAAAGAAGCATAAAACACAATAATTATCTAAAATAAACTGTATTGGTGTACACAATCTAATTAAAATTGGAGAAAATTAACCTAATTTGTTTAAAGTTTATGTAACCAATACCAAAATTATTACCAATTTAACCTAATTACGTGAGGAAGAATTGGGCTACTAAGTGGAAATGCACCAGAATTTGCTTGGAATAGACACAATCTCAAATTTATGTAAGGAAAAATTATAATGGTTTATATTTTAAGGCTAAATTTTTAGGTCTACTTTATTTCTGCTACAGTAAGAGAAAATTACCCGAATCAGTGGTTTCACTAACTCGTCACTTGTGTGGGACTGGATTGCCAGTTATGAGAAGATAAGTGTTAAAATTATGGTCTGTTCTAAGGATGATAATGATTTCTCACTCTCCCACCGTTCAAATTTTACCTTTCTCAATCCTATTTCATTAGTGTATTTAACAAACAAAATGGGTAGCCAGATGTGGTGGAAAAAAACCTTATGACTAAACTACTTTTAGTCGTACCTGCTTGTCATAAGGCTTATTGGGTTTATTTTGTTCGTATTTTGTTTGTTACTAATAAAAAGAAAGTACAGGAAAGGTGGATAAAAGACATATAAAAGAGAAAGAACATAATAATTTGACTTTTACAATTAAAATAACACAATTCACACTTTACATTGCTGCCACTGGATAAAGAGGTAAGTGGCTGCTTCTTAAATAAAATTGATTGTTACCACCCAATCCCCCTACCTAGATTTCATTCTATCAGGACTCGTCAGGAAAGAGTGTGAAACGCACAATACAACTTCATAAAAAAAGGAAAACAAAAGGGAGAGAATGATAGGACATTTAAAAGGCAGCCATTACCTGTCCATCCAGTGGCAGCAATGTAAAAGTGCGAATTGTGTTATTCTTTTAATTGTAAAGGCATTGTTGTGTTTGTTCCCTATGGTTTATATACACCTTTCCTGTAATATGAAATGAGAAACAAAATAAATAGTTAGGATTTACTATCAAAGAAACAAAATAAATAAACCCAAATTTAAAACAAAAAAATAATAATTTAAATTTAAGAAGCAAATGCAAGCACACTGAAAGTGGCTCTTCTTGGAGGCATTGTTGCAATGAACAATAAAAGACATTTATTATGTACTATTAAACTTTAGTCACTACATTTCAATATAAAATGTTGAATTTTAATTATGAATTGTGCATTACATTATGTATTGTTTAAGATTAGTTAAGCACTCCATAAATATAAACATGACCTTATTTATATTTATATTAAAGATTAAATAACAGGTGACAGCCTAGGTATGTGTATTTTTTATTTATTTCTAATGTGAATGAATAAAATGACTGAAAAAATACCTCCAAAACACTCATTGCCAAGGAGATTTAAATTAGGTATATTGATATTTCCAAACCCCTCATTGTCAAGGAAACTTACAATGGATATGTATACATTAAAAGTTAATATATTTGAATTGTTATAAAATTGAAATGCAAATGAGTATTTTTTGAATTTACTTTAAACAAAGGGAAATGGAGTTTTATTATATGTATAGAATGTATATCCAAGAGTTGAGTCTGATCCACTATTTCACAAATCATAATCTTCATTTTACATATGAATCTCATATTTAAATCTTGCAAAAAATAAAATACATAGAGAAAATAGAAATATAATGAAATAATGGAAATATTATTTTTAAATAATACATTCATTATAATATTCATACACTCAGTGTTAAATTAATAATTTGGGGTCTGATTGTTAAATGTGTATTATAATTATGCTGGGTCTGAATAACCAATAGATAGTATTAGAGATCTAAAACAAATTTTAAAATGAGATTTATTTTTTAAATCTAAAATAACCTTATTGATTTGTGGGTATCATCTCTAGTACAATAAGGCCTGCTATAGAAATAATTTAGATTTCTGGAAAAAAAACATGCAACTTTATCAAAAACAATTTTATAAAAGTTAAGTTTTACAATAAGAATCAAGAGGTTAGGATCTAAAGATCTCAAAATACCTACAACATTCAAGACATCATGCATATAACCCAAACAGGTCGTAAGACGCGGTACTAATAATAATAAGACATATAAGTTTCAAAACATGTATGGAACTGGGTCAGCGCTCATGCTCCACTACTCCTCATGTGTCACTGTGGCGGCCACTAATTGAAAGAAAGCATAGAGTTGGCTACTTAGCTAAAGGAGAGGGTGTGTGACGTGGTCTGCATAACTCATTTCATAGTGTGAGCAGAAATCAGGGGTCACTAGTGAAAAATTCAAATGTGAGGCGGGATTCAATCTGCTGAAAAACAAGGTTGTAGCTAGTCGGCGACAATGTTAAATAAAGAGAGGATCACATATAGTAGGGCCCCGCTCAAACAGCGGGTTAGGTCCCAAGGCCAAGCTGTAAAGTGGGACATAATTTTTTTTTAAACTTGTAATGCATATCAAATCCTAATAACATGTTTATACTATCATAAGTGTGATAAAATTATAGTAGGCCAAAAAACCAATACAAAATTAATATGAATAAAATAGTCTACAGTACACACTTTACGTTCACGAGTGTACTAACGCTGATGCAAGCCAAACCTAACTTAAGCCAAAGGAATATCTTGTTCCCTTAGTTTAATAATTTCTGGCTTGGTATTTAAAATAAGAGGTTTACTAGTCCTCTTATTATCACTACTATACTTAGAAGTCGTCGTAACTAGTAAAAAATATTCAGTATCGGTACTGTATATATAATAATCCAAGGAATTTAAAAAGATGAGTGCACATATACTGTAAACAGACTGAATTATTGCCATAAAATGGCGGCCAAAGACATTATGTAGCTCAGCTGCTGCCAGTGGGTGTTCCCAATACAAGCAGGAAGGAAATGTTGCTTTACTATATTAGCCTACATCAACTTATTTAACGACACAATTCACGAGTTTCGAACTTACTAATGATGTTCAACCCTTTTACTAACACATTTATTTCATTTAACTAAAAATACAATAATATATCTCATTCATTCAAATTAGTGAACGATTATTAAAAGTGTGTAAGAGAGAGAGAGAGAAATACCCCAAAGGTTTCTTTCACACTAAAGTGTGCAGATGACATTTTGAAAATCACTGTAAGAGCAAGAAATGCACCAAACATAGTGAAGCATGTCTATGATTGGAAACCGCCGTAAACTGCCCCTCCCCCTACTATACAATGTAAAGCAGACATGTTCATATTGTCAAGGGTTGTGAAGAAAATTAACATTGTTCATGGAAGCATTTAAAATTACATTTATTACATTACATTGGCGTTTTTACTAACCAATATTTGACAAAATAAACAATGATTACTAGAATAAAACAAGAACATTATGGCATGCAATTTCTCTTTTACTAGAATATGAGTATAAAATAAATGGTTTATTGCATTAAAATTCAATAAACAGTTAAATGGTTGATAATACATTTTATACAATAATAATTGTGGTTCAAATATGGGATAGAAATATATTACCTGATAAACTGAAGCTAAATTAATGTAAAACAGAATTAATTTCTTTATAAAGTTCATCTTTCTTTTTGTAACTTGTAAAAAACTTTTTTAAGTTCTTATGTATAAATATATGATAAAATAAAATCAAACTATTCAAAAAAATCTTTAAATAAACTTCAAACTTTATTTTATTCTCAGAAGTCAGTCAATGTTGCAACATTTCTTCAAAATCCAGTATACATAAATGTTCTGGATTCTATTGTACTGGTACACAGCATTCTGGAAAACACAAAATTACTGAAAAATAAATAATGATAGCAGTAATCGTGTAGTTTCTCGGAAAGTTACGTCATACAGTACACTTTTAATATCAGACACCTTCCGGGAAATAATTTTTTTTTTGTTTGCTACCAAGAAGTGCCCATTACTTGGGAAATATATTAAAAATAAAATAAAAGTTTTAACATAGCTTAATCTACATGAATATGTATAATGAGGATATTATTTACAACAATCTAACTATTGCACTGGGCAGTATTGTATGCAAGATAAGCATGACTAATGAATAATTACTGTAAATAACTTACTGTATGGATTGCATTACACAAGGAGCAATACACAAATAAAATTAAATGTGAGCAGTAGGCCTTCTGTAGTGTATTTGTGGACACGAGCACATACTAAACAGCTGGATCAACCCCCAATGATGGCTCAAAAGGGGTGGTAGTTATCACCTTGAAGTACAGTACTATGAAATATATTTCAGAAACTTTCACTAGAGGGAGAAGGCGAGACTAAACTGTCTGCTATAAGGAAGGATATGTTTTTCAGGTGTCTAATAAAGATATTTCACTGTAGGTATTTATATATTGTGGCTAGAGTGTCATGGTAATTACAACTAATGAGTATTTTTACACTAATAATATAAAGTGGATGGATACAAGAAGGAAAAATTGAAAAACTAAAGTGGGAGAGGGGGGGATCAGGTAGTTTAAATACTTGGCTAAAATAAAACCATTAATTTCACACCTACACACTAACAAAAGTGAGATATTATTGTACTTGCATGTGAACAAAATGGAGTGCCGTGTACCCTAGGAGGGGACCAACACTATGTAAACTACACATCCTGCCAAAAAACCCTATCACCTATGCATTGGGTGAGTATACGAGCCACTTGACAACAACGAACCTGCCTACTATTGCACTACCTGTGTTGAGTCACCGGTGGAAATACGTTATCGCCCAGGGTTAACCTGTACCGGGAAAGATGGCAGAGAGATTATCTGCGAGGACTGTCAACGATACTACCACTACCAGTGCCTGTGTTGGAAAGATGAGCATAGAGACCTCAGTGGCCTCTTCTTCCGATGTCCACCATTTCAACGGTCCACCTTATCCACTGCCAGCGCACCACCATACCACTACCACCTGACTGCCACCTACCAATTTCGTTTCCAAGCCCCTACCCCCTACCAACCCTATCAGACTTTCATGAAGACCTTACTACCTTCACACAACGTTGTGAGCTCCAGCTCAGAACCGCTCGAGGAGACCCGCTAGAATGGGTATTTACCATCCAACACAACTCAAGGACACAACAGCCCAGTGGTGGAAACTTTACGGGGAATATATCATGACTTGGGAAGAATTAAAACAACGATTAACACACCACTTTGCCAGTACAACCATCATTACCTCTCTTCATGCGGAACTATATGGGAAGGAACAAACAAACACTGAACCCGTTGAGATATTCCTACGACACAAAATATGGCTGTATCAACACTTGGTCCCTACCGCCCCCTCAACGAAGATAATCCCTATGTTAAATGAACTAGCCTGACCGTGACTAGGACCTTTTCTTCAAGCTCCACAACCCCAAGAGTTGGAAGAACTGATCACTTGAGCCATATCCGTGGAACGAGACCTGGCCAAAGATGCTACCACTGCCCAGGGTACCATTTTCACTGTGATTGCCCAGTGCTGAATCAACGCCAGCAAGAGAAGGAAAGACCGGGAAATGCCCAAGCCAGAGGACAGCAGGGCCCCGCCTATGGAAGGCAAGAACCAGGGCCACCACAAGTAATAAACAGCGTAAATCCTTCTACATCCCGAACACTTCCCAGAGTTCTGTGTGAAACTCATGGTCCTCTACTAGCCCTATTAGATACCGAGGATACCGCTAAATTTATCCAATGACCCTACCCCTACAAACCTGAGGCATTTAATACCCTTCCCCACACCCATCCACCTGGCCAAGGTTGGAAGTGACCTCGCCATTCAAGGCTAGATAACTTTACCCCTAACCATGCAAAAGCTAGAAATCAACATCACGTTCCTGGTGTCTGATGAGCTCCGAGAACAACTGATTTTGGGACAACCATGGTTCACAGAACAGAAGGTAATCCTGGACTACAAGAACAGCCGAGTACTATATGGTAATCATGAGCACCATACTCTGTATTGGACTCCGAGACTTTAATGGAGATCCCCTAATGATTCCTAAAGACAAAATCAGGCAATACGCCCCAAGAGAACATCCAAAACAACTCCTCGAGCTACTGGACCAATACCAAGAAGTTTTCAACACTCGGTGACCTCTACGTAAAACATGCAGCATCAACCATCAAATTCGACTCAAAAGACAACAAGAACCCCAGCCAAGGAGCCGTCCAAGGAGAAGAATGGGTGTGAGGAAATCAAGCAACCTATCAACACAGGTACACCCAACCTTCATCAAGTCATGCCAAACCTTTCCAGAACAGCGATCTAGTGCTAGTTTGAACCTCCCCCTCCCTATTTAACGCTACAGAAGCCAACAACGCCGATTTTACCCCCAAATGGGAAGGACCTTACCCGGTGAGTAAACAAAGAGGAGGGGTCTACTGGGTTACCTACCCAAATGGGCAATAAAAATTATGAATAGGGGACAAATACATTCTGCACCTCCTGGTGAGAGCATCAGGAAATGACAGCTACAAGAACAACATACAACAGAGGACTCCTAACCCACTACCACTGAAGACACAAAAGGGCCGAACCCTCGCCTATCAAGCAGTGCAGAATGGAGTATCTGACTTCGACCTCGGCAACTTTCAATCCCGCGAAAACATTGTGAAATCAAAGATTACAGTGTGCGGTTACCCCATCTGGTGCGTGACATAAACATCACAGTGCGTGGTCACACAAACCCAGTGCAGGAAACACAATACAGTGCGTGGTTATGTCAACCCTGTGTGTGACTTAAACAACACAGTTCATGGTTACCCTAACCCAGTGCATCACACTAACTAACTTCACAGTGTGTGGTCACATTAACCCAATGCGGGACGCAAACAACACATTGTGTGGCTACGTCGACCCAATGTCTGAAGCAAACAACAGAGTGCGTGGTTACACCGACCCAGTGTGTAACGCAAACATAACGGTGTGCGGTAACACAACCCAGTATGTGACACAAACATCTCGGTGCATAGTAACACAACCCAGTGCGTGCCACAAACATCATGGTGCGCAGTAACACAACCCAGTGTGTGACACAAACATAACAATGCAGGGTTACACATCCCCAGTGCATGACGAAAACATCATCGTGTGTAGGTACACCCCCCTCAGTAAAACTGTCCCAGTCTGGCCCTGAAAAGGGCCTATTATGTGTTGTATAATGGTGGCCCTAGAAAGGGCCGTTTTCTGCCAGGTATTTGTTGGCCCTAGAAAGGGCAGTGTTGTTTTAAATTCATATGTCATATATTGGCCTTTGATGGTGTTTATAGAAACTATTGCAATCAATCTATGTCAAAACTATCATGAAACTAGCTCTAAGAATGCATATTTAAATAATTTGTTGATTTAGAAATAAGAAATAATATGATTATTAGGATAAGCTTTGTATAATATGATGTAGAAATACTTCTTTATGTAAACCAGGGGTCACCCGTGTGCAACATTTCATGTTCTTCATGCTGTCAGTGACAGGGGTACTTAATATGGTGGTTCTTAGGTCATAGGCCAGTCGGAGAGTGGCTACCCAACCCGGGTGTGCCATCTGTTTGAAAGAGCTATTAAAGTGTCTTATGTTACGAAGGAGCAATATTATTTTAACCCTCTCTCTCTCCCCACTGTCAGCCTACCAGGTACTTCCCACCGCAACTCAAGTTGCCGGGACATCCTGTTCCATCGTGACTAACGTTGCCGGAACTCTCTCGCTGACCTTTTTTCCTACACCTACCCACACGTGTCTGAACACAACGTTACCGTCGTCGCAACATCAACCAGTTACCCCCGAAGCCACAGGGAGGGATAACACGGTCAGTTTAGTGAAATGCCTCCATCTTCCTCTATTTTTTTACAACTCTTCTAACAATTGTACACTTTCTGTTATCTGATTTCCTTTGTGGTATTTTCCCCACAAACTTCATCTTCATCATTCTCTTGATTTTAGTATTCTTTCCTTTTCCAACCTCATTACAGACCAGACCATCTCAGTGTTGCTTCCTCTAGGATACTAACTCATGTACTCACACTCTTTCCTGGATAACATCATTCCTAATCCTGTTTCTGAATTTAACTATCTTATTTAGAGGAAAAAATAGAAAATGTGGATTTTGAGAAAATATCAGCATTCACCTAGATAAAAGATGAGAAACTACAGTGTAAAAATTAAGAGTTGAATCGAATCCACTACTTTATGATTCCAAATCTCCAATTTACCTTTGAATCTAATTATTGGAAAAAATCATGAAAATGAGAGGAATATAATAGGATAATAAAGAATACAAATTTAGTAACTAAATGTCAATATTCTTTCTTATAATCCATCCATAATAAAATTCATACATTCAATTAAGTGTTAAATTACTGGTCTGGGGCCTAGTTGTTAAGTTATCACGTAGTTATAGTTTGGTCATGGACCACCTAAGACAAAATTAATGTCATTTGGAAAATTAAAAACAATTTTTTTTAAAAAGAATTTTGAGTCTTGAAGCTAAAATTTTTTTGAATCTTCAAACATGCTTAAGGATTCGAGGGCCATCCCTCTAAAAAATAATCACTTCTAGTGTTACTTGTTTGGGGATTTATTCTCAACTTGGAGATATGGACGTGAGTAAGAACACACCAAGCTTTGCCGGTGAAATTAAATTTATAAAATGAACACATAGAAGACGGAAACAGGAGGTATCCCAACCAAATAAAAATTCAGTGGTGGTTACATTAACTATGAAGACAATTTGGTTGACAAAAACTAATATGCTTTATATACACAGAAGTTTAGGAATGAGGCCTAGGATCAAATAAAGAGTAAACACACCATATGGCTTTTACAATGAAAAGAAAAAACAAAGTTTACATTTTATATTTATTGCCACCAAACAAAGATAATGGCTACCTCTTGAAGAAAAACGATTGTCGCCAATCAATCATAATTATTCATGAGGGAGTGTGAAACATGCAGCACAACCTCATAAAAGAGGGAATGAATGAAATAAGGATAGAGGAAGGGGAAAAGAAAATTGATTTTCCCGGACGTATGAGTTATGGGAGTGTGCGAAGCTTTGACTTTGCTTCGAAACAAATATAAGCTTGGACTTCATTTAAAAAAAAATCTGGCTTCGACAATTACAAATCTTCGGCAATCATTAGTCAATTATAGCGATTCTGAGCTGTTATGTACAGTACAAGAAAACATTCTGGGAAAAACTCTGAAGTAATTGAATAATAAGTTGTGATAGTAACTTAATTTATCATAATAAAACTAAATATTACAAACAATTGTGCAGTAAAACACCTTTTTAGTGATTTTAGTGCATAAAGTTATATAAATAGTACCCGTCTCAATGGCGTAATTGGCTAACATGTTAAATTTGTGTTGAGCTCAACTGCCGAGAACAGGGAGATTGAGGTTCGAATCTCAGTCAGGTGAACTAGGGTGGTTTTCCACTCTCCCTCTAAGCAAATGTAGATTCACTTTCTCTAAATTTAATCTTCCAATTCCAAATCTATTAACATAATTAGTATTTAAGCATATAACCCGAATGGAAATTAAGACGCTAAATAAATAAAAATATAGATAAATATATAAATAATCAGAATATATTTTTCAATCACTTACCTTAGTTATTGCCAGGTGGAATATGGTAATTCCATGCTCCTATTTTGACTTATCATTATGGTCATCTTCATCATCTCTAATATAAGTGGATGAATCCTCTTCGTCCAAATCGTCTACATTGACGTGCGTATCAAATGATGTGTCCTCCATGTCTTTGTCAAAGTCATCTGAAGTGGGTTCCATCTTTAGAAGAGCCGTCTCCACAGAGGCTGGGAAGGTACACATAGGGTACTCTGGCCAACTCGAGAAATCTTGAAATATGAGCAATATTTCGTGTGGGGTCAAGTCTCCAAATTCTGTAAAGATGTTGATGCCTCTCATGATGAGCCTAGGTCCACAGTTGGGGATCCAGCGCCTGAATTTTATAGATAAGATTGAATTAAAAAGATTTATTAAAACAAGGCCACTACATTTCACCAATGCAGTTTTTGGGAATCCATAACAAAGTTGCTTGAAAGGAGACTTTGTGAAATAAAAACTAATGATAAGTAGTTGTCTATTGATTCATGCACTAAAGATTGAGATTAAGTAGTTGTGCAGTGGATTGTGTTCTAAAGATTGAGACTAAATAGTTGTGTATTAATCTTTGTCCTGAAAATTGAAAATAAGTAGGTGGTTGCCTATATTCATAAAAGTAAAAGCAGAGAGAAAGTTTCTTTAACACTCACTCAAGTTCCGGTATTATCCTTTTCCGTCGACTTGTCATGTGATGGCGCACAAAATACCACAGAGGTTGCAAGTTATTGGCTGGTCCTATATTTTCGAATAAGTCTCTCCGTGGGGTTATTTTAACAAGATACATGAAGTCACTGTCGATTCTGTTTATCTGTAAGAAAATTATAATTAGGGTAGATTTCTTCTAATCATAAAATACTTAAGGATATTTGAGATTCAAAGATTCCAAACATTTCAAATTCAAGATTTAAATCTTTTTTCTTCAAATATTTTAATTATGATGCTTATTATTGGTTAGGCCCAAAATAGTTATAGGGAATATCTAAAAACCAGACCCAGGATAATTAATTTACCACACGATAAAACAAAAAAAAGTTTCATTTATGTTTTATTATTATTATTATTATTATTAGCACCGCATCTTACTACCCGTTCGGGTTATACGCACTTACGCTAATGTGTAATGGTAGGGTGATTGTGAGATGAGATGGAGGACCTACAGTTTAACGTGGGATCCGAACCACGGTGGAGGCCTGGCATTTCATTTATGTTATTATTTTTATTTTCTATATCAACTGTTGATATATAAAATAGAAATAGTAACATAAATGAAACTGTTGATATAGAAAATAGAAATAATAACATAAGTGAAACTTTTTTTTTTGTTGCTTTGTCATGTGGTAAATTAATGATCCTGGGTCTGGTTCTTAGATATTAATTAATGTAAACAAAATCAAAATATATATTATTGTATTACATTTGGGAGAAAGTATAGGAGAGGTGGATATACACATATAAAAGGTACAAAACAAACACAAAATGGCTTTTACAATGAAACGAACACAGTTCACACTTTACATTGCTCTTGAAGAAAGTTGATCATCCTTGTCCAATCCCCTGACCTAGGTTTCATTTTATCAGAACTCATCAGGGAGGAGTGTGAAATGCGCAACACAACTTTCCAAAAGAGGAATCCGAAAATCTTGTTTTGGTTCAAAGCTGAGTCGAATATGGGAAATATTATTGGGGCTTGAATATTTTTCTATCCAATTTCGATTAAAAATATGTTGACATTGAGTTTATTTATTTAACATTAAACTATATATTTAATTTTTTTAACACTAATATTTGTAGCTTATTGCCAAAATATAAGTTATATTCACATTAGGTACCTTTATATATAAAACACTTTTTTATGCGTACAGCCTGAGCGAGTAGTAAAAAAAATACAGTCAACTCTTGATTCTACGACCTTTCACGGTTCCCTGGAAAAGGGTCGTTAATTCGAAGGGGTTATTATTGGAATTTTAACAGATTTTGTTCCACCCCTGACCTTCATACGAAAAAACAAATAGCGTGGGTCATCAAAAATCGTTCACAAAATCCAATCAAAAATGTAACCAAATCAAACCAAAATAGTAACCAAATTGAGAATCGAATTAACAATGGCAAACGCAAGCCTGGCGCGTGATGTAGTGGCAGTCGCGCGCAGGGAGACATTGTCTTGCTTGTGGAAGGGGGTGGACAGAGTCAAGTGCTATTGGCTGGCATTGATGAGGTGGTGTCTATTTTTATACCTGACCCACCCCAGTTACTAGTAATACAGTGCTCACAAAGATAATTGCAACGCAGCAACCTAAATAAATGCAACAAACACATTTTACAGCCGATTTCCTTAGACTTTTCAACCTTTCCCCCCACATTTTTCACGGTTCCACAAAAAAAGGTCGTTACTTCGAGAAGGACCCTATTCCCAGGGTTGTAGAATCAATAGTTGACTGTACATGCATTTGCTCTGCATGGTGTTCCACTAACCTTTCACACACATGATAGAATTAACTAAACACAAGAGTTAACGGGCGTACAAGAACATCGTTCTAGAAAAATATGAGTTTAAGTTAATTCAGCGGGTGCGTTTATAGGTTTGAGAAGTCCAGTATTACCAAATTTTTGTTTTTCTGTTTTACAAATCAACAAAGAAACTTTTTATTTTAAAAATCCATTTAACTATATATTTAATAAACTTCAGTATTTCTAATTTACAAATCAACAATGTAGCTTTTTAATTTTATTACTCCATTTAAATCTTGCCATCTGAGTTACTAAAAAAAATATGGTTCAAACTTTGAAAGTGCATGCACTCATAGCAAATCTAAGAAATAACATGATCTTGATGATAATAATTTTACTCATAAATTATTTATGTCTATGTATAAAATAATAAATTTGTTGTAGATTTTATTTAATTATTCTTTTAGTTAAATATCCTAGATTTTATCTAAATCAACAATACTTTTTGTTTAGGAGTATTCACTATTTGCTTAAGTTTTTAAAAAATAATTTAAGGAATGTCATGTTCCTCGCAGATGCACTCAACTATCTCTCAACTATGCTGCTAGCTTACGCATTAACAGGAGTTTCAATTGAATATACTGATTCATGTATTAAACAAGTGAAATGGCTGCATGTGTAAATTTTAAAATGTATTAAAAAAAATCAAGTAATACGGTACTTCAAAAATGTAATTAAACACAGTGAAAATATAAAAATATGTATTATTTATTTTTAATCTACCCTTTTAATAGGAATAAATTCGTCTTCATTTGGTACCAATCAGTGTTTGTGAGCAAGGTGGTTAGAAGGACAATGTTATGGCCGTCTTGAAATTCAAAATGTTAAAGAAATTTTCCCAGTTCCGCCAAGAAAATAAAGCACACTTGTTCTAAAACTCAAAACGATAAAAATATATTTTATTTCTTGAGGTAATTTCAGTTCACTCTTATCTGGTATAAAATATAAGCGTAATATAATCACTAGACTTCTAATGGCTGCCAAAGCCAAATTTAGGTTCGAATCGAATACTAAGTATACCAAGAGTCGATTCGGTTTCAAATTTTTCAAAGTTTAGCACCCCCCTATAAAGAGACACTTAGATATGAACATGGAAAAGGAATAACAAAGAACAAACACAGGAAATCAAAATTGGACATGAATATCATATAATATAATATAGCTCAATAAGGAAAACCTCTTTTCGCTGTATGAGGTAATTATATTATATTTGGAAGAAGGTACAGAAAAGGTGGATAGAAACATATAAAAGGGGGACAAACACAATATGGCTTTTACAATGAAAAGAAGAGCACAGTTCACACTTACCTATTTGTCCAATGGCAGCAATGTAAAGTGTGAACTGTGTTCTTTTCATTGTAAAGGCCACATTGTGTTTGTTTTGTTCCTTCTGCATGTAAATCTATCCACCTTCCCCGTACCTTCTTCCACATACAATTACCTCATAAAGCGAAAAGAGGTTTTCTTTATGTAAAATGTTATTACATGGGAATTGTAAAAAATAATTTGTGGTGCGTTTAAATTGCCCTGTGCATTAAAGAATAAAACTCATAAGAATTGAGATTATTAGTTCTAAAAAAAGTGTGATAAATTTGTGCGCATTACTAGAATGAGCAATAAATCACGGTGGAAAAAAAACACACTTAGTACACTATAACCCACAAAATTAAGATATTAAAAATAAATGTATTCGTTTTTGTGGAAACAATGGACTTAATGTCCAGCTTTATAGTGATTAGGTCAGATTTTTAATATCATCCAGGTGTAATTCGAGAGTGCTTATGTAAATATTTTCCCACCTTTCCTTCACAAAAATTAGGGTAGATTAATTTGGTCTATATGCTAACTCTTTAATACCTACTCCATTAGCACAATTAAACTGTGTTTAGCTGAGACAAGTGTAAGACATACAGAATATTATTATTAGCACCGCGTCTTACTACCCGTTCGGGTTATACGCTCTTACGCTAATGTGTAATGGTAGGGTGATTGTGAGATGAAAATGAAGGACCTACAGTTTAACGTGGAATCCGAACCACGGTGGAGACCTGGCATTCCTGACATACAGAATAAAACACTACAAAATTGTAACCTCATGGCCTAAATTGGAAGGCGTGTTGTAGTATTGTATGTTATGTGTTGTGAATGACAAAATTAACATTGCAAGGTTATGATTATTCTATAAACTGTTAACTAGAGGAGATGACCACAAAAGTGTTGTCAGCATTCCTTAGCGAGAAACCAGACCGTAGGCCCTGTTAAAATGAGGGGGATTGAGCCCCTTGTGGCTGAATACAGAAAATAGAAGGCTAGAGGTCACTCTGCCTGTTTCGGGGCTATGCAGGCTAAGATACACAGTTCGTAGGTACCATTCTCGGGGGTTGTCGCTCGAGCCCAGGGAACCTGGTTCGGCGACCGCGTAGGGACCACCCAGGAATTCTTTCATTCTAACTTTACTTCTAACATCATAGATATAAGAGTATTTATAAACCTCTTTAAAAGCCAAGTCTAATGTCATTCATGAACCCACACAAGTATTTAATATCACTTCCCCATTAACCCAGGCCACAGACATCCTGACAGATTCCATGCCCACACACACAAAGACACAAGAGGGGGTAGTGACAAAATGAACAAATTTTTATGGATCAAAGGTAGAGTTGTCAACAAAATTTCTATATCTGTGAGATCATAGCTACGTGGTTTGATCCCAGGCTAGGTTGAAAAATTAATTTACCATATGTATAGAGGTTTGTCATATCCTTTTAGTAATTATCATAGATATGTAATATTTCCAATCAGCTGTGTAGCGAGGGCATTTGATGCCCAGGGCAGGTTTTTAATTTGGCACCCTCTACTCAGTGTAGAACCAAACTCTTACTAAAGAAGATTAATATGAGATGAAATAAAAATAAGGCTGCAAAATCAATCGTGAAAAAGGTAAACTTCAATCAAAAAAGGTCAGTTAAAGCAGTGGACACCTAATATAACCCCTCATAATGACAATAAGTATATAAAAGTTTTTTTAACTACTATAAATATTTTTTCAAATTTTTTCATTTCTTTTATTTACAAAATGACATCCTTTGACCAATGTACTTGGTACAGAACCCCCCTCTCCTTGCTATGCTAGTGTTCCTAAGGAGTAACATTTTTGTAAATTTTAGGGAAAATTTGGGGAAGAATTGAAAGCTATCACTTAACAAAAGTTGTCTGAAGAAAGTAAAAGGAATAAAAAAAAAGTTATTATTTTTAATGTAGTTACCTTTTTGACCTTTGATGATCTTTTGGTTGAGTTGTCAATTATCCAGGGGAGAATAGCCTTTCTTGGTAGCTTGGTTAGTATCTCTGATGTGAATAATATTTGGAACAAAACTGATGAAGCCCTGTATTGAAGATAGCCAGCTTTACGATCGCACATCAAATGCTAAAGCATAAATGTCAAGTTAAAAATATGTTAAAATATTTAATAGGTTTAATAAAACCAAGCATGAAATTAATTTAGTATGTAAGCTTGATATAAATGAAGTTTTGTAAGTTTCTGGCTACAGATCCAGAGGTCCCGGGTTCAAACCCCACCGCTTCCATAATTTTTCTGTGAAGCAGTCTAAAACGAGGTCAAACTCAACCTCGTGAGGACAAATGAGCAGCTACTCAAATAAATTCAAAGTACACAATTTATGTATATTTATAATTTAGTTATTTATTTGATACGTTGATTATTTTATGTGTTCTAGCTTTTTAATTCATTGATTATTTTATGTTTTCTAGCTTTTTAAATAATTATTGACGAACATTTTAATTGGACAGATCAAGTAACTTCGATTTGCAAGAAAGTGTATGCCTGCCTACATTTGCTGAGAAGGTTGAAGAATTTTCTTTCAGAAAATGTGCGAATTATCCTTGTCCAGAGCTTAATAATGTCACATTTTGACTACTGTGACATAGTATAAAATGACTTAAAAGATTATCTAGCAGAAAGACTACAAAAAACATGTGTTTGATCCATATTTAACTTAAGATGGCCTGACCATATTTCTAAGTATTTTAATAAACAGGGTTGATTAAGAATAAATGAAAGGTGAAGGCTACACTTATTAGTATTGCTTCACAAAATATTATCAACATCTCAACCTCAATACCTCTCCTCACGATTCCTATTTCTGAAGAATAAACACACCCATGCTACTAGATCAGAATCCACTCTACAGATGTCTGTCTATTCCCATGAATAGATCTCAAACATATGCTTGTTATTTTACTGTCCTGGCATCACAGGCTTGGAACAAACTAGATAGCTCGATTCGTGACCTAATATCTAAAATTCCCTTCAAGATTGCGGCTAAGCAATTTATCTTGCCTAGCAAGCTAAACTGAGCTCTTGAAACTACTTGAGCTTTAAATGAGTGTATAAATAGTTTTATACTTATTTGAATATTTCTTTGTTAAAATTTGTTTGTTTTTCAATAAATTTAATATTGTATGTTGTATTCAACGCTGGTTAAATGGAAGAGAAGGCCAACACCTTAACTTTGCCGGATAAATAAAGGTTGTTGCTGTTGTTATTGTTATTTATTAATTATCATTATTATTTTATATTTTTTAGCTTTTGAAATATTTTGTTGATAAGAAAACAAAGAAATTACACAATTCTTTTTTTATTGCTGCAAATGGCAGGATTCATATTTTGAAATTTAGGTGAGAGCCTTGTTTAGTAGACAAGATTGTTAAGGCATAATTCTTTAATATGTTGCCCATCACAAAACAGGCCTGGTCAGTTTGGAGTGCCTTAGTCCTAAAAACAAGTGTGGTGCAAATAATTCTGATTTCACTTTGAGTGTGGTCCCAGCTGCCAACATCTTCACTTTCATTAAAGGTGTGTGAAAAAAATGTTACAATATAACACTTTAGGTAGGGGTATCTTTGACTTTCTTCTATTTAATTAAAAGAGTTAAAACATCAGCAAAAGTGGTTACATGGCTTAAGACGGGGGTCAGCAACATTTTTGATAGTGTGGGATAGTAATTAGTTACTAGTCTATTTTTGTGAATACAGTTGTGCTAGATCTTTTGCGGGAAAGATAAAATTAGTCAGTGAGCCATAGGTAACTAATAACCATGGTGTTGGACATAGTGATTAAAAGACGATTAAAAATATGATCAGACAAATTTATTTTTGATAAGATTCTTTGTTTTTTTTTATTTGTGAGTTCAGAGAGAAGATTAATCACAATCATAAAATGATCAACACACAAAACTGTGATATCAATTCAATAATAATCTTTTTCATCATCACTCATTTTTTTTAAGGGTTTAAAAATTAACTTAACAAGTCCCAACCATTGCCCAGATGCCAAATATGATCATAGGGGTGTGCGAAGGTCACTTTTTAAATGCGAAGCAAAGTCGAAGCGAGGCTTGAAACTTGTGGAGAAAAGTCGTGTAGCATGTCAATTAGAGTGATTAGACATCTACAATTAAATATTAAAAATTTGATAATTTATGACAACAGAAACAAAAGAAAGAATTAATATCAACATATTTAAGAGTCATCTGCCTCAAGATTTATTTTCCAGTGACTGGATGAAATCAGATATATAATCATGATTTTCCCAAGGGTGAAACACGTGGTTTTTAAGAGAAGTTAAATTTTGATAAATACTATAGCAGATTCCAAAGAAGAGAATTAAACTTACATATTTAGTTATAATACGCTTCAATATCCACTCACTGTATTAAGATGTTCTTGGATTCCCTCGCCATCCTGTTTGGAGAAAACATTCAAGACCAACATCATGGCAGCTTCAACACATGCTTTCGCTTCTACTCCTGATGCGCAAAGAAGTGTAGAATGAACTCGACCCAGCGACCCGCTGCGCTCGGAGTTACCAAGCGGTGTTTCAACAAACCTTAATTTCCCCTCACCCCGCAAGCTGTTCTCCCTCCTTTGTTTCCCTTTCACCTTGCTTTCTTCTGTCTCTTTCTCTCTCTCTCTATGATTCTGAGTTTATCATCTATTTTGTTTTGTTCCGTTCAAGTCAGATTTGAGGGTATAAAAAGGCTGTTCCTCAGTTTCACGGTATGGCAATCTATCACAACGTAGCTCCGAAGAAGGTACCCCTGATAACTCACTCAAACGACGGAACCATGCAGTTTTGAGCGTGGGATCCACCGCCGCGCCGTCCAGGAGGATGTTCTGCAATTATCTAAGTAGTCCTGTTGTTGTTTTAAAGTCTATTTGACTTTAGAGTCTAGTCTTTGTAAAACTAGACAATGTCTGTCAAGACATTCTGATTGATAACTTTTATGTTGTGTTTATAATCTTTATAGTTAAAAGCGACTTTCATTTTGTATAAGTTTCATATTCAGTCGAATTGACTGTAAAACCATCTTAAGTCTATCAGATTTCTAAATTAGGATGTTTATTTAATTTGTTGTATGAAGTGACCCTGTGACTAAGGGGTCAGAGTCAAAATGGCTCGTGTATGTAGCAAGTCCTTCAGACTCGATATATTAGTCCTAGCGGTTATTGTTCTCTTGTACAGTGTCAAAATATGAGCCTTCTGCTCTAGATGTATTAAGGATTTAATTCTAAATCCTGCTGGTCCACACAAGTTCCATAAGACTGGTCAATGTTTCTCATGACGTTGTTGACGTCATGTGCATTTGTTAATATTTAGTATGGCTTCAACCAGGCTGTCTGTTCTTGTTTAAATCCCTGTTGGTTTTTTTTAGTTCTATCTTTGAGTTAGGCAGGTAGTCACGCTTCGCGTGTAGTATTAGCTTCGGTGGGTAAATCGTGGAACTCCGCTTGATTCATAGTGGGGTCCACGCAGATAATACAGTTTTTCTCTTTGCCCACTTTGGACGCTATAGTCTCTGTATGGCGTAATTCAAATTAGTGCTGCACCTCTGAGAGAGTGAGTCACTATATGTTTGTACTATTGAATGCTCCGGCAGTACCAATAGGGAAAGAGACCAGCCTTGGTACTATTATGTTGACACCTGTTTGTTAGCCATCAAACAATGTATTAAACAGACCTTTCTATTGCTTCCCAAGATCCAATGCCTCTCAAGTTCTAACGCTACAGTTCCAATCAAGCAAGATTGATTAAATTATAAATGTGTCAAATCCTAGATGTATACGATTTTTAGTTAATTTTAGTAACTGTAGCCTGGCACCAACCCAGGTTTTGTTATCACTGCAAGACAATCACCTTTTTCTATTTGATTTGAACAAACTTAAATCTAGTGTTCATGTATTCATGTTGTAAACTTAATATTTAATCTTGTTGTTATAATAAATCTATTTTCTATCAAAATTGTTCAATCTATTTTAGATCATGTCACCTTGTCTTAGTTACATTCCCCTAGTTAGGGTCTGTATGTAACAGTCGAAGTCGAAGCTACCTAGGATTTTTGTTGTTGTCACTTAAAACTACTTTTAACTTTAGAGATCAACAATTATTTTGCAAACTTTACATAGGCAAATCTTTGTATCTGCATTTCTCTGATAATAATTATCAAATTAAATTTTGTTTTTGTTTCCCACTTTACATATCAGCCATTTTGAATGATAAAGAAAATGTGAAGCTATGAAAAACTTCTGTGTCAAAATACATGTGTAAATTTGTCACAGATAATTCCAAAGAGAGATAATATTAAGGACTAAACATTAGACGCGAGCTGCGATGATAGCACAACTAAAGCACTTTCTCTGCTTCATACTAGTGACCATGGTGTTATTTCTTTATAGATATTTTTATTTTTTACAAAATTATGTTGGTGATAGTGAATATGATATATTAACATTTACTTACTCACTTTTGATCAATGCTTACGTTATGGTAGTTAAATTACTAATCGGTATTAAAATTCTGTTTAGTACAGTCAACTCTCGATTCTACGACCCCGGGAATAGCGTCCCTCTCGAAGTAACGACCCTTTTTTGGGGAATCGTGAAAAATGTGGGAAAAAAGGTTGAAAAGTTTAAGGAAATCGGCTGTAAAATGTGTTTGTTGCATTTATTTAGGTCGCTGCATTGCAATTATCTTTGTGAACGCTGTATTATTAGTAACTGGGGTGGGTCGGGTATAAAAATAGACACCACCTCATCAATGCCAGCCAATAGCACTTGACTCTGTCCACCCCCTCCCACAAGCCAGACAATGTTTCCCCGCACGCGACTACCGCTACATCATGCGCCAGGCTTGCTTTTGCCATTGTTATTTCGATTCTCGATTTGGTTACTATTTTGGTTTGATTTTGTGAACTATTTTTGACGACCCATGCTATTGTTTAACATTGTTATTTTGATTTGGTTACGTTTTTGGTTGGATTTTGTGAACGATTTTTGATGACCCACGCTATTTGTTGTCTAAAAAATGCAATTTTTTCTTATGAAGGTCAGGGGTGGAATAAAATCTGTTAAAATTCCAATAACGACCCCTTCGAAATAACAACCCTTTTCCAGGGAACCGTGAAAGGTCGTAGAATCGAGAGTGACTGTAACGGTTTTAAAACCATCAAATATTGAAATATGTAATATTTAGTAAGATTAAATTAAATCGTTTGATAATTTATCAAAGATTTATTCTTCTTTCAAAATTTGTTGAATATGCGAAAGTTATTGTATATGTCGAAGGAGGTTGACCTTTGACTTTGACTTTTCGGATGTTCGCACACCATTAATGATCAAGAACTCTTTGACTGTGTCATTAGGGGGCGGATTTTTGCCTAAATGGCCTTTTTATTCGTATGTCTTGAAACATAGGCTTTGGAGGCATAAGTTTATCTTAAATTATTGTGATGATATGATTTTATAAAATTCGAGTAGATGTAAAAAGATCCATTTCTTAATAAATAAACCACACATTCTAATAGGTTAAATAAAAGAAATGTAATTAAAACCATTATTTAAATTGAACAAAAAAAATTTTCTACTAAATGTTGTTGGTAAAAATTGAAAACAGAAAGTCAAAAACTGAAATGACGAATTTTACATAGAATTTACACAGGCAAATGCCTCTGTGGCGTCATTATCAGCTTTAATGCCATCCATCATTTGCGACTCGACTAAATGATGTGAAAAATAAAATGATGCTCAAACCAAAAGACAGTTTTTGAACATCAATGTGTCAAACATTTGACATTGAACTAAGAAGTAATATTTTTTAAACTCAATAACAATTAAATAAAAATTGTGGTTAAGGACATCTAGAAGCGATGGTATTTAAATGTATTTGTATGTTTTTATAAATGTAAATCTGTATTTTTATTTTCAAATTTAGTTCGGGAAATAGTTATACACAAATTTAACTTTTAAATAATGCAATTACTAACCTAGAGCATTGTTTCTCAAACTTTTCCCAATAGCAGACTACTTGATAAGAATTCGATTAACATGCGATTTGGACCACCCACCATAATATGCTACCTTCCTCTTCCCTTGCTAAAGCTGGAAGTTCTAAACATGTACTTGTTCATAAAGAAGTAAAATACAGCATTTTTATTAGACTTTGTTTCTTATACGCCTTTCACGTGTAATTCAACTTTTACAAGTGTTGTTGAGTTAAAAAGCTTAGCCTGTCAATCTTGTAGTCTAGAATAATAATAATATTTAGCACCGCGTCTTACTACCCGTTCGGGCTATATGCTTTGTAGTCTAAAACACTTTCATATAAGCCCCCCACGGTCCCTTCTGTGGACCACCCGTGGATGGCCAGGTGGTATACAAACCACTATTTTAGAATCACTCACCTAAATGAACTTAAATTTTCTCTGAAATTTGAAAAAGACCAAACATTTTCCCCAGTTGTAGAGAATGAGTGAATTACTAAATTATCTTTTATAATGGTTTATCGGTAATTACATAGTTCACATTTAGATAAATACCATAAAATTTCCTCTAAAATTAATATTTTTTAAAATTTCCCACACACAAAAAATATTATTTCTAAATGGTTCTAACAGTTGTGTTTGACACTCAACTACTGCGTTTCATCCTATGTGAAAATCATGTGAGACTAGTGATGATACACTTTTATTTTATAGTTTGTTTTAAACACAATGTTAGTTTGTTTGTGCTTTAAAGGAATGCTTGAACAATATGAGTAAAACATTAACTTACAATGTACAAAGCTGGGTTCATAATTAAATACAGCTCAGGTCGGCCATATACCATGATTCCCGTGTGAAATGTGATACTGTTCAATAAATGTTTGATAAAACCCAAAGATGGCAGAACACCAACAATCTTCATGGCAGCTTCTGAAAATACAAGTTAAATAATATGATATAGGCCTACTTAGCCAAAAAATTACTATCAACCCAAACTATGGAAGGAAAGTGAGATTTAGTAGAACATAAGTTATATAAACCGTGGCTATAAAATGAAAACTAATTCAGTCATTCGAGATTGAACCAGGCACACTAAGTATTGAAAGTCGTATATAGAACCAGAAGTAGTGTCTGTAATCAATTTTATAATATTGCCTTGAAATAAAATCCATATATGCGGATATTAAACATTGATGATAGCTGTTTATTCACAAGCATCTTTGAAAAGGAGTGCATAATAAGTTGTTTACATGCATGGACAAAAAATAATAAATAACACTTGTCTGTGTTGTGTCATCTAGTAAAATGCTATCTGCCAAGTAGGAATTAAATGCTATTCTAACAATCTTTATTATAACACAACCCAGACTGAATTAACATAACATGTTTAAGGTTAAATTAATTTGAGTTATCTTATTATCTGAAAATCAAAATTGAAAACCAGAAGTTGGAAGGCATTGAGCAGTTCAAGTACTTGGGAAGTCTGCCGGAAAAGGATGCCTACTGCACCAAAGTTTTAAGTCGAGGATAGCCATGACCAAGGAAGCTTTCAACTAGAAGGGGGTTACTACTGCTGACCAGCAAGTTGAGTTTGGAATTGAGGAAGAAACTGATGAAATGCTAAATTTGGAGCATCGTGCTGTGCTCGGTGTATGGAGTAGAAACTTTGACTCTAAGGAAGATAGATACTTGGAGAGCTTTGAAATGTGGCGCTGGAAAAGACTTGAGAAGATCAGGTGTATAGACAGGATAACAAATGAACAAGTCCTAAGAATAGTGGGTGAGAAGAGAACGATTTTGGATGAGATTCTTCGGTACAAAGCAAAGTAGATCAAACACAACCTTAGAAGGAACTGTCTTCTGCAAGATGTCATAGAAGGCTAGGTTAAGATAAAGAGGAGCTTAGGAAAGTGGCAGAGGACAGGGCATATTGAGGTCCGTAAAGTTGGCAGCAACACTAACGGCACAAATTATGAAACCTATGCCAATCTTTAGTGCTGAATTTGTGCCACAAGAATATCCTATCCCCATATATTGTGAAGACACAAAAAAAAAACTCAAGGTGCTGCCAGCTTCACATAGCAGCACCCATATTGGCACAAATTTTGAAACCTATGCCAATATTTAGTGCTGAATTTGTGCCATAAGAATATCCTATACCCATAATTTGTACCACTGTAGTGCTGGCAGCACCAATAACGGCACACATTCTGAGACCTATGCCAATACTTAGTGCTGAATTTGTGCCACAAGAATATCCTATCCCCATAATTTGTACCACTGTAGTTTTCATGAATACACCAAAAAACAGTGGGTGCTGCTGGCAGCACCCATAACGGCACAAATTCTGAAACTTATGCCAATATTTAGTGCTGAATTTGTACCACAAGAATATCCTATCTCCAGCTGCTGAATTTGTTCCACAAGAATATCCTATCTCCAGCTGCTGAATTTGTGCCACAAGAATATCCTATCTCCAGTTGGAATATTAAAGGTTTGAATTAACAATTTTGTTCAATTTTTATAGTTTGGTGTTATGTACACTTTATTTATCCCAAAATGTAGCAATCTTAACTTCATTCAGGTAAGAATGCTTTCTTGCAGGGTAAACTGATTATTAAGTTACATCCCAAATTAATGTTGTATTCAACAAAATTCTGCAAAGATTGAAATACTGTATTTTGAAAATATCTGCAATATAACATTTTGAAAATTATATTAAGTATAGGGCCTAAAGCTATAGAAACCTACACAATAAAAATAAAATCGTTAAAAAAATATCCAAACTTTATTTCTAGTTCGAGAATATTTCACATAATTTGATTCAGCCCCACTTTGAATAAAAAAGACTTTGCACACCCCTAGAAACTAAAACCAACTCCGGATGATAAATTAAAAATAACTTATACCAATGAACCTATACCATCTGTCCAACTTCTTTTAGCAATTCCTTCCAAAACTGTGTCCATTCTTGCTCCATTATCGAGTTTGTCTTGAAATACCATTTTCCACATTGAGAACAGGTCACAGTGCATCAATGTAATACGATCATTGTATTTCTCTTTCAAAGTCTGTTGAAAAAATGTATTATGAAACAAAAATAAAATCTTAAAACAAATAGTACTTAACATGTAATTTGACTACTATGTGAATATATTTTCTAATAAAGGTATTTAACCTGCTCTTTATGAACTGACTGACTTAATAAAAACCAGGCCAGGGCGATGGAGTTGGTACATCAAACCTTCAACACTTGACTCCTCTAGTATACTAACTAGTAAAATGCTCAAATACAGATGACTTCATGGAAAACTTCTTTGCCATTATGAATTTATATTTAAATAAATTTGTCAATTGAAATTACAAATATTGGTTCTAAAACACGAAAAAAAGTTTAAAATTAAAATGATATGTTTATCATACATTGTTATAATAGGCCTACTATAAGTTTTTATTTTGAAGCCAGATTCAGTCTCTGTACATTTTTACCGACCCTGGCTCCACCCAAAACTGCTTCCGACTCAGACTCCCCAGGCCTGATAAAAACATTACCTACAATATTACAAACTAATTTTTTATTTATTTAGAAAAAACCAACCTCTAATTTCAGGATATTAATTTGTCACTGTAAAAAGGGTAACTTCAAATGTTGTTGCGATACAATATTTATATTTTTATTTATAACACTGGACTATTTATCCCAAAATGAATTTTATATATAACAACGGAGTTAGGTTAGTAAGTTGAACATTGTTTATTTTTAGCACATTTAATATATTGTATTTTATCAAATTAATCTATTTAGAAATTGCCAATCTGGCCTACACGTTATTTTACTCGTCCAATCTCCCTAAGAATCCATAGTTAAGAACCCATAGAAAAATAACTAAACAACTAATTATCTGGCTTTTAAAAAAAAATCAGTCACCAAAAGCTGGTAAGCTCTAGGAGCAAAAGCAAAAAATTACTTTAAGAAAAGAAAAACACTTAAGTTGGCTAGTGAAATATATTGATTTCTTTCACACGTACCCTGTGTGGTTTTACCTTGAAATATTGTGAGGGCTGGAAACAAGCAAATTGAATGTTCATAACCAGTTACTAGCTGCACGTGTGTGGATGTAAATTACCGACAGTACAGTCACTGACTAATAAAATCTACACAACCTAAATGTAAATAATCCAGAAAGCATGGCAATATAACAGGATCATTACAATGTGTATTAATTACATACTCTATGGCACTAGGAACTCTAAAGTTCATTGCCGCACTTACAAAAGTGTGCTACTTATCCGTATCTTGAGCTAATTCCATCCAGTCCTCATTACACCCTATCTCTTTCAGGTCCATGCTAATGTTATTCTCCCATCTGTGTCTAGGTCTTCACAATGGTCTTTTTATTATTATTAGCACCGCGTCTTACTACCCGTTTGGGTTATACGCACTTACGTTAATGTGTAATGGTAGGGTGATTGTGAGATGAAATGAAGGACCTACAGTTTAACGTGGAATCCGAACCACGGTGGAGGCCTGGCATTCCCCACATTCACAAGATGTCTTGTCAGAGGTGAAGGAAGGGTTTGGTAATCAGATAAATCTTTGCCGGGACCGAGGATTGAACCCCGGCCGCCAGCATAGAAGTCTGACACCTTACCCCTAGACCACCAGGTCACCACAATGGTCTTTTCACATTAGGTTTGTCAGTACCCTGAACAAGCTTCTAAAATTTCCCATTTGTGCTGGATGTCCTGCCCACCATAAGATTCTACCATAGGCGCTGCATGTTCTGCCCACAGTAATCTACGAGACTTGATTATCTTAACAATATCTTGTGATGAATACAGAGTATGTAACTCATCATTACATAACCTCCTCCACTCCCCACTAGCCTCTTCTCTATAAGGACCAAATATCTTCCTAAGTACCTTGGTTTCGAGCATCCTAAATTCATTTTCATTATGTAAGGTAAGTGACTATGTTTCACACCCATAGTGAACCACTGGTAAAATTATTGTTTAGTATACTCAAGAGTTTTACTTTTCTGGATGGCAGGCAAGATGTCAACAAATTAATGACCAAGTAATAGCATGCATTTATTGACTATTCTTTTCCTAATTTACAGTCTATTATCTACAATGCTAATTAAAATTGTTCCTAAATTGTTAAACTTATTAACCCTGTTTATTATTAGCACTGCGTCTTATTACCCGTTCGGGTTATACGCACTTACGCTAATGTGTAATGGTAGGGTGATTGTGAGATGAAATGAAGGACCTACAGTTTAACGTGGAATCCGAACCACGGTGGCGGCCTGGCATTCCCCACATTCACAAGATGTCTTGTCAGAGGTGAAGGAAGGGTTTGGTAATCAGATAAATCTGTGCCGGGACCGAGGATTGAACCCCGGCCGCCAGAACAGAAGTCTGACACCTTACCCCTAGATCACCAGGTCACTGTATTAACCCTGTTAAATGATATGTTATTTGCAGTAATCTCTAAATTATCATTCCCAATCTGTGTCCTATGTGTGATCAAAATATAGTATTTTCAGTGTTCACTTCTAAACCTATTTTCTTACTAGCATCTAATAAAATTTCTGCATTTATTGAAATAGCTTCTTTATTATTATTTAACAAAGCTAAATCAATTATGTATCCTAATAGCTGCATTGTACTGTTTAATGTCAGCCCTTATTACTTTCTTGCATTACCCTAAGAACAAACTCTAAAGCTAGATTTAAAAGCAGTTGGGGGCGTGCATCTCCTTGTTTCAACCCATTATACATTTTGAAAGTATCTGATAAGTGACATCCAGCCTGTATCCTGCCATACGTATCAGTCAAACATACCTACATCAATTAGTCATTAAATTTAAAAATGACACCTGGATATAGAAATCAAACCCAGGACTTTTGGTTTAGTATGCCGATGCTCTAACCCACTGAGCTATCCAGGAATTGTCCCGGGTCCAAAGCCATTCTTCATTCATATTTTAAGGCACAGTCTGTCATCTTTTTAATTTAAAGAAAATATTTAAATGCCGTTATAACCATAATTTTCAAATATAATAGCTTTTCCATTTAATCCATACCTCAATTAGCTTGAGAAGTTCTTTGGGTATCCCAAGCGTAACTAAAAATCCCTAATGATGGTTTCTTTTGACTGAATCAAAGGTATTTTTAAAATCTATATATGAGTGATGAACCGTAATGTTGTATTTCCACCTTTTTTTTTTTTTTTCTAATTTTGGTTNAATATTGGTTGAATTAATTTTTTAAATGCTATGTTTATTAATTATTAACTTAATTACCTATTTAGAATGCCTCAGGACAAAATTATAAACAAATATTGTGGAAAAACTAGCATAGCGCCTACATTTTAATAAAAAATAATAATTAAAATCTACATAAAAATAAAGACTCATTAAAATATCAAATAATTTTAACTCTTATTGAATTCTGGCCAAATAAAAATCTTCATAAACCTATGATTTTCATATATTTATAAGTACCCTAAGAGATTAATTTTGTGGGTTTACACGTGTGACTCTATGAGGATTTCACATTATTAAAGTATTAAACTTAACAATAATAATTAGGATACATTATAAGGAGGGTGTAACTTTATGAAAATGAATAGGAATTTTTTCTGGGAATAAGACAAAAAAAAGACTATACCTAAAAAAATTCACCGATGCAGCCGATTGGGGAAGAGCTTTGGTATCCTATATTTAAGTCGAGATTGGATAGCAGTAGAAAGATGTATTTAACAAATATATATGGTTAACCTACAGTCGATTCGCTACTCGAGTGGTGGTAACTGACGTATAGCAGAATATTTTTAATGCAAATATTGGCCGAGTCACTATTACTATTAATTAAGCTATGTGGAAAAAATTATTGTTTTGTTACTAAGACTATACTATCATTTAAAGTGTTAACATTTCTAATAATACTTTCCTAATCATTACTATATAATTGGTTTTTTTCTAACTTAGCGAAAGAAAAACTTCCCCTAAAACTATTGTTTTTGTTTTGTGATTGGGGCATCAAGAGATATTATAATACAGGAAATAATAAATTAAACCATATTATATTTAAACTTTTATCTTTTTAATACTCAGATAAAGAGCCATCCAAAATATTAGTTTTAAAAATAAAAAGTTTTTATTTTGTAATAGATGTGCATAAATGCAACCAAACAGTTTTTATGACATCATCAAAGGCCTTCATTTTGTCTGGTTCACCATTTTAAATTGTGAAGAGAACAAAGACTTTTAGAAGCCCTCGTTTGTAAAGCATTTTTAAGTGAACCACAGACAATTAGTTATTATGGTATGTTTGTGTTTCAAATTTCAATAGTAATGTTAAAAGAAAAGCACGATTAAAAACAAATTTTTTTTGTGAAAGTTTTAAGTGCCATAAGGGAAAACAACTCTTAATAAAATGGTCTTGTAGATCATGAGGTTTGGTGAATGGATACTTAAGAGTAGAGCTGGTAATTTTTACTAGCTGTCACCACTACTCCAGTGGCGAATCAACTTTATGTACAAAATTAAGTGGACCCTGTGTCTAATTTTAACTAAATAAATACCCATCAATAAAATAAAACTAAATAAATAACTTAATTTCTCACATTGAGATGTCGTACAAATGGTGGAGAGGCCTCGTAGAGTCGTACCCTTGGGATACCTTGCCGAAGAAGTGCTTCGGTGATAAGCCCAAGTCCTGGGTTGGCTTCTAGAACAGGGCTGTCACCATGTAATAAATCATCTTTAATGATTGAAACAATATCTTCTGAAAGAAATAGAAACAATGTCTTGACTTACTGTATATGAAATCATTCAATTTAAATCAGCGACAATGTGTTGATGCAATGATTCTTGATTTTGAATAAGTTGTGCTCTAGTCTAGATGGAGGCATTTTACTAAAGTGACATGGCCAAATTCTGAAAATGATTAATGGTGATGATGCTGATGATTGCTCTAGTGTAGGTTGTGTACATAGCACCTTGGTCAAATAAAAGTTTCAATTATTACAAGATACATCAGAGGAATTGATTAATCAAATAATGATATATTTGTGTGTTTGGTTAGTTTAAATTTATTAACCCCATAGTCATAAATATAGTTAAATTTTGAACAACTTTAAAATATAAACTAGGGGTTTAAGGTACTTGGAATTAATTATTCAAACTTTGGTGTCAGCAAGTTAATATAAATAAAACATCTCTAATCTATCTTGAATTGAATCAGAGTGAATATTGCTTGGATACTCCTAAACTAAAGAGATTAAAACCTATGAATAAACCTTACTAAAAGTAGGCCTAGGCCTTAAGTATTTTATCCATGAAAATCAGTAAAATGCTCATAAATAAAACATGAACAGTTGATGCGACATCATTGCAAACATATTATGAAACTTTGTAAGGACGAGAAATTTAGTTCGGGTTTTAGTGTTAGGAGTGCAAATTTTTAGAACAGAGTCATCAATGAAAGTTTTTTTTTTCTAGAACGTACATGTACCAATATGTAGGCCTTGGCCACAGACAAATAATATACGCAGACACTCAACCTCCAGGTTAAAATGGTTGTGCTCCTTTTGGAAGTTTCAGTCCTTCAAACTAGGATTGCTGCGGAGAGTCCTATCATCACCCAGCAGTGACACAAGCAAAGCCCAGCGTTGAAGGAATCAAGCTGGCAAAAGGTGCGAGTGAAATCTTCGTAAGGTTGCAAGTTTGTGTTTCTTTCTTGTCTGTGGCCTAGGCCTATAGTTATTTAGGCCTATTATAATTTATGTAGACATACATATAGGCCCTATTTAAGAAATAAGGTATATGTTCCATCTTTAAAGTCCATGTTAAACAATTTAGGCATAGTCAAAGATCACTTAAGGGAGTAAATATTTTTATTAGGCCTAAGTAGTTTTAACAATATTATTTAAAAAATCTTTGTTTTATTAACCTTTAACAAAACAAACTTTGTCAAAACATTAAAAAAAATCTAAAACTCACCTAACTTAATTGACCGAGTAGCGTTCCGCTATAGCATTGCATGGAACCAAATGTTCCTTGTGTTAACGAAACTTTTGTGAAACAGTTAAGACACATTAGATTATGCCCAGTGGTGATTTTACATATTATTTAATACATTAAGCATACAAAAGCAGTGAAGTGGTTTTTAAAAAAATTAAAAGACCTTTAAATTTGGTTAATGATTAACTATTGTTTTATTATCTGTACTAAAAAACATGGTTAGTGATTAACTATTGTTTTATTATCTGTACTAAAAAACAAACTTTAAAAATCTGACAATGAAACAACCTGAAACAGATAGTCACAGATCTTAACTGTGCTGTGCATGAGATCACCAAATATCTCTCTCAACTGCATAGGAAATCATTTGGCGCATGGTAATATTTTTTGATGCATTTCTTTTTTAATGTTTTCATTAAAAAACCTTAGCTTAACCTAACCTTTCATGTGTGAATAAATCATAATTTCGATTAACTATCTATAAGACTCTTGTCTAAAATACCTATTAGGTGAGTTTTCTAAGTTTTTTTTTCTATTTGGAATACTTTTATCATGTTTGTCTTGTTATAGTTGGAAACTTCAGAATCTTGTATGTAGAGGTGCTCAAAAACATTAGATTTCTCATATGACAGAGGGGGAAAAAATCTAAATGGTAGCGATGATGTGTATAGTCCCCAATATTGTTTAATTTTTAATTTTTAGGGCAGTAATACTGTAGGCTAAATAGGCTCTTAATAATGCAACTTTGCGTAAACATACCTGCAACATTTTGTTGCATAACATAAGAGTGATCTGGGCTTATTCTTCTAACTTTCATAAGCTTTTTAGGAATTAATTTTAAGTCATTATTTAAATTGAAGTAGTTAAGCACTTCATTAGATAGGGGAATTCTCTTTTTTGTCTTCTTCGGTTTGGAAAAGCTCTCACTCTTGAGCTCAGATATATCAGGAATGTTTTTATCAGCATTCCTATCGATACCAAATTGTTGGGTTTTGATACACATTCTTCTATGAATTCCAATTATTATTTTGTTCAGAAGAAGATTTTCAAAACCAATAGCACTGCCACACAGATTTTGTTTATGAATTAATTTTATTTTATTTGAAAAATAGTGATGTAGTGAATAGCTTTGACAATTACAGGAGACCCTTCTGACCAACGAAAACAACATTTAGGATTAAAATTAATGATGACGAATAGAAATAATAACATTTAAGGCTATAGCCTAATTATTTTAAGTAGTTGATTAATGTTTAACTTTTCTAAATCGAACTACAGAACTAGTCCACAATTCACATTCACATTTAACTGATCCTTTATTTATGATTTAACTGACCAGCATTTAGTACCAACGTAAGGAAGATAAAAACCAAACAACTTTCACCAAAGGCTAAGATATATACGTATAAGTGATTTTCCACTCTTTAATTCAATTGATCAGATATTCAAGTCATGTGGTGCTAGTATCGTTGTGGAATAGCGCGCGCACAATTTAAATTTTGAAAAAAAGTTTGAACCTCCAAGTTTACATTTTATTGTTAGAAAGTAGTTATTTTATCCCAAATGTGGTAACAAGTGAATAAAAATACTAGCTCACAACAAATAATAACATACAAATTACGATTAATAATTTGTTAATTGATTTAATACAATTTATATTTATTTGTAATACTGTATTATAAAGCACAAGGTAATTATTTGTTAAGTAAAATTTGATCATATAAACGTGGTTATAAATTATTATTTAAAAAATGTATTGATCTATAAGGGAACTATAAGACATCACTCAGTCTAACCATCTAGCTAATTACATCCAAGGAGATTTTTGATTTAATCCTGATGGGTAGCATTTAGGGTAATTTTTCTGAATACGAAAATAGTTTTCGTATTCAGACAACTTACCCTAATTATTATAGTATTTCCTTCCATAAAGGCATGAGGCCGAATGCAAGAATGAAATAAGCAAACGTGAAGAGTGAATGAGAAGTGTTATTTTTGAGTGGCTTTTAAGATTATTGTTTACATTCGAAAGTATGAGTGGCAATCTTAGACGGTACGTTCTTGCATACGGTTAAATACCAAGACAAACAATACCACTCACCCTTCACTTTTACTCGTTTCGTTCTTGCATACAGTCTATCAAGTTTAAATATCATTTTAATATTTCAACCATTTATTAAATAAAAAGGTCAATATTTATAATTTTAGTTTCTATCGACTCTCCATGTCAATGTGAGTGTATTATTATAGTAAATTATTGATTTTTTTAAAATTCATCAAAAAAGTTACGTAATATGTATGGGTACGGTTTTTGAGCATCGTCCCCTTTTTACTTAACCTTTCATGTGCTAATAAATTAAAATTTCGAAAGATAGTGGTCAAATAAAAAACTTGTCATATAGGTCCTTTGTCTGGATTTTGATTTTAGTGAAATGTTTGAATATTAAAAAATAAAATTACATTAAATAGACCTAAATTTGGTTATAGCATCACTTGAATTGACGTTTTTTGCAAGTATAAATGGCAATAGAAATTTCTTAATGATTTGATATTTTGAGAAAATAAAGTGTTTTATTTGTATTAGTTCTAGAGGACCATTACAAATTCACAAATACACTTGATCACTTTTGGTACCTATATGAATAATGTTCAAAGTTAAGGAGCTAGAAAAATCACTGGTATGAATCAACATACAGGTAGTCAATGACATAGGAGTGGTGGTAACTGATATCAAGAAGCAGCCCCCCCCACATGGGGAGGGATGGCTAGTACCGGGGCTCGAGGAGCTGGCGGGGCCCGCCTGGATTTGTGTATATAATTATAATATCAAGTTTTAACACTTTTTTTCACTAATGTTATAGGCTACTTATTTGAACCTAATTTCGTGCAAAGTATGCTGTTTATTGTTTTGAAGCAAATTATATAACAATAGAAAATAACTACTACATCAATAAGCTTTCAACTGTAAAAAATAAATTATTGTGAGATAGTGGTGAACTGGTGATAATAGTCGTGCCATAACTCTCAGGCCAGGTAGGTTTATATTTAGCTTACATTGTTTACGCATGAGTCATAATTGGATTCGGTGAAGTGAGCGGCCAACACATTTCTCCCACCCTCTCTTCTTTAGTTCTATTTGTTGTTGATTGGTGTCGAACGCGACTATAATCACGGTGTATCAGTTTTCTTGTATAATATACGGTAATCGCTTATGTCTTTACTATCTTTAGTTCATCAAAGTTTTAACTATGTCTTCTTTTAAACACAAGTCAGGGACATAAAAACGAAAACTACAAGATGAAAAAGAAGCAATTGGAGTGATAGGTTGGCAAAAATTAAAATTAAAAAAAATCTGAGAAAGTTTGTGAGCAAACGTTCATACATGACGTTCTGCTTGCAGAACCTTCCACGAGTGGCAGTACAGGCAAGGGATTGAGGTAAATGTTACTGTGGGAAGACAAAAACATTAGTGAGACCTTGTTTTAATGTAGTGGCAAAACATGTTCAAAACATCAACATTACTATTCAAATAGATATTCTGGACTTAAAAGATCCTGGCACTTGACCTAATATTATTAATGATGCGTTCCGGCAACAAATTGGGTATTATGCTTTTAAATATGAAGAATTTGTGAAATTATCTAGTAAATTTCCATAAGATGTTACTGGAAAAGAATTTTCTGATTACTTACTTAGCTCAAATCTATTAGCAACCAAGAAAAATATCCTCGTGATAGGCTACTTTGGAATACTTCAAGAAACACATTTCACTGTCTTACATGTATTTTATTTGAATAAAACACATCTGTGCCTTTGGTAATTTGTATACTTGATTTAAATTTCGTATTATATTGTACTTTTCTTCCGTAGCGCTAAAACGTTTATATTTTCATCCAAAACTAGAAGAAAAAGTCTCGAAGCTGAGCCGGGAGACTCTGGTGCTTGGGCCTCAGGGATTTTGTCCCGCTCCCATTTCCCCCCTTTTAGGTAGGCTTGGCTATGAACAATGAGCCGGGAATTTGTGCACCAATTTCAAAACAGCATAACTCCTTATGTGATTTAAACGAGTCTAACTTCAAAGTCAATGGATTTGAAATCTAATTCAAATTAAAATGGACAGCAATTACTAGATAGAAATACATGGCATTAAGTAGATACTTAAAAACCGTTCAGCTATGGATAACATATGATATATGATCTAGTTCTACTTAATTTTACATACGTACCGGGTCTTCATGTATTCTTAAGGTTATTTTTGGGAAGATATGTTTACCTTGACATGTATAAATATTAGGACTATTCAAAATAAGCACCAATCTAATTAAGAATAAAATTAAAAAGCTAATTTCCGTCAATTTGCAGTACATGCATTAGGATTCCATCAATTCACCTACCAGTTGTTAGATATACTCCACTCCAACCACCATTTTTGTTTAAGAAAACATATAAAAATTATTTTAGCACTTCACCTTGGTCAGAACCACTAGGTCATAAATTATTGATATCAAAACGTAGCAAAGTCAATCGAGAAAACTCACTATTGATTACGTCTTGGTAGCGAGGGTTTACGGCCAAATGGTTCTGACCCAGGTGGAGCGCAAAATGACTTTGAGAAATTTTTATTAAACAAAATTGGCATTTGGGGTAGAGAATATCTAATCGCTGGTAGGGGATTTTTATGTAATATTATTACATGTACCGCAAATAGACTGAAAATGAACTATTTGATTTTATTATTAGTTAGATTGGTTATTTTGACTAGTCCTAATATTACACAACACATCCAAATATCTTCCTAAAAATAACTATAAGAAAACAAAGTACGTATGTAATATTAAATAGCCCTAGATCATATGGTACTCTCTTTTGTCCAAAACTAAAAACTTTTGTTAGTATCTACTTACTGTCATGTGTTAATAGTTGGTAATTTCTGTCAATTTTAATTCACAATATACTTAAAATCCATTGACTACTCGTTTAAATTTAACTTGAGAAGTGACATTGTTTTGACTTAGTCTGGTCAATGAAAGCGTTACATAAGCAAACTCTGGTATCCTCTCAGCCATAAACATTTTGTTAACATCGATACCAAGTCAACCGTGAAAATACGCCTATAATAAAACATAAATTTGTATGAATCTGAAAGTTGGGCCCTGAGGAAAAAAACAACCAAAATAAATATTTAGAAAGCTCTGAGATGTAATGTTTGAAAAGGATAGAGATGATAAAATAAATACATATACAAAGCATATATTATTATATATAATTTAAGTTAATTATGTCTGTAGATTTCTTCATTAGTATGACTTTTGTGGTAAATGAGAGCCAACAATCAGAATAGAAACAGAAAAGAAAACAGTAGCTGTTGATACGATCATGCGACTCTGGTGGTTTAATTTAAATTTAATAAACTGGTGGAGAAAATGGGAAGTTTTACTTTTATTTAGGCTAACTTGTAAAGAGGAAAATAGCGCGGTCAATACAAATATTAATGGCATCTAATAGTTTGAAGCACTCTGGCTTAAAGAACATTAAATTGTTGAAAAATTTCAATGTTCCTCACTATTACATGTTCACTTCGTATTTGTAACTGTGTAGTCATTTTATGTTTAAATATGAATGAACATCTAAACCTAGTGACGACTTGTACTTTTAAAAGTAAAGAATATTTAGTTAAAATGAATGTTACTAACGGGAATTCACTTGAACTTGGAGTTACTGATAAACACACTGCAGAAGAATGGCACTGTAGTTATGATATGAATTGTGAGTATTAATTTTTAATGCCTAAACACACACTGTATCATTCACTTGTGTTCTATTGAGAACTCTTACAGTACAGTTTTGATAGGAAAATTCTTATCTAACACCTGGAAAAGTTACTAGATCTACTTTTATGTGTTCTTAGGTCAGGTCATGTTAAGCAGCTGTCACTTTAGGTAGATATTTTAAATAGCTATAAAGTAACGCTAATAAAACTGTAAACTTACATTTTATCAAAGTAAGATTGTAAAAATATAGTTTTATAATTTATAAAAGGCACATAATATGAAAATTGTACTTTTATATACTGTGCTTAATTGTAATGCAGATACCTTTATGTACTACAAAAATATATTTTTGTGGCCAACATTGATAACAATGTGAGTTTACAATTTTATTAGTGTTAGGTATGCTTTAGTTAGGTATTTATAATATCTAGGCCCATCAAAAGTGACAGCTGCTTAACACATGAGCCGACATATGAATACATAAAATTAGGGTCCAACTATTAAATAAGGATTTTCTTATGAAAAAATATCAGTTAATGATGTTACCTCACACAGGAATCCATCCAAACTAAATTGATTACAACTGCCACACACATTAGATGATGTCACAAATATGGAAGCCTAAATTAATGTTTAAAGGGATTATTATAATCTAACCTCTCATGCATTAGTAATTTAAAATTTTAAATAATATCGAGCAAACAAACAATTTGTAGTTTATAATAAATAGTACATCATAACATGCAGAGGATCATGGTTCAATGTTAAAATGCAAAGAATATAAGTCAAAACAAAATTTTGTCAATATTTATGGTTTTATGTTTCTATTGTTATTTTAATGATTTATGTTTTAAGTGAAGCCAATGATCACTCAAAATTTTCAAAATCTTAAATCTTATATCATTCACTTAGGCAACTTCCTAAGTATATAATAATAATCAAAGATAATAGGCATATATTTTAACAAAATATTATTATTATATTATTATTATTAGCACCGCGTCTTACTACCCGTTCGGGTTATACACACTTACGCTAATGTGTAATGTTAGGGTGATAGTGAGATGAAATGGAGGACCTACAGTTTAACATGGAATCCGAACCACGGTGGAGGCCTGGCATTCCCCACATTCACAAGATGTCTTGTCAGAGGTGAAGGAAGGGTTAACAAAATAAAGAAAGTAATTTTTATATAATCTATTATATATAAAGCACTACAGTACAACCTAGATAATCCGAACTAATTGGGACCGGGGTGGTTCATATTAGCAAGTATGTATTTTATTTAATAAACAAGCCAAATAGAATACAATATATTAAGGTAAAATATAATAATTGCTTTTAAATATATATATTTTTTACCAACGTGTAGGATTAAGATGCAAAACGCTAGGCTGTGTAATATCCTGATAACAATTCTAATCATTAATTGATATTAATACAAAATGGCTAAAAAATCACTAATTAAAATAATCATCGCAGTGGGCTCAAGTAGGCCCACCTTTAGCAGATGTGGAGCCTTGAGCAAACTTAGTTTGAGGGGCCCCCAGTTAACTGTCCCCTCCCGCACGCCGAAAGAGTTTTTTTTAGCAAGTCTTACTATCCGTTCGGGTTAAAGGCTTATGTACTAATTATGCTAATGAGTTAAGGATTATTATGGTTAAATTTATAGAAAGTGCGCCTGTATTCACAGAGAGAGAAAGAGAAAAAAAAGAGGAACAGATAGAAAGAGAGAGAGAAAGAGAGAAAGAAAGAGAAAGAAAGAGAGAGAAAGAAAGAAAGTGTTTGGAAAACTATTTAAGATAAAACCACCCTTCATGCACTTGACTGGAATAAAACTCTAATCATTTGTTTAGTTGGCCTGTAGTGGTTGGTATATTTAGAGTTGAATATCCACCTTGAGGGTCAGTAATTTCAAATGATCAATAATAAATTATATCAGGTAGTAAATCATAAGATGAGCATGCATTATTATCATCTTCTTGATTTACTAGTGAGTTGGAGACAGTAGACGGAGAAGAGGATGTTTTTAGAAATTTTTCAAAGGCTCTTCTCTGGCTGGAAATAAACTGTGCGTTGTATTTTTTTTTCTTAGATGTGACATTTTTAACACTAAAACAAACACATTACTAGGCATTTAAAGTTTACTTTAAGTAAATTACAATTTACAATGGACAAACAATGAACCTGAAACTATAACATTACTTTATTCTATTTTCGTACAAATATAAACAGTACACCCTCTGAGGTCAACCCTAACACTAATTATTAATCACTGCAGGTGTCCATCTCCTAGTCCATACCAGTTAGTAGATTACAACCCCCTTTGTTCCAAGGGTTGGGCAGGGTAACGTCCTGTTACTCTTTTCAAGGATAAAGCTTCACCACTGCCTATATTATTTGTAACTAAACCTCATATCTAAGACAAAACAAACAAAATGCAAACATTACTTTCTGGTGGTTCGCCCAAATAGGGAGGCTAATTTACAAACGCGAAAGCAAAAATTTCCTATCCCAAGTAGTTTTCTCTCTCTGTCCCCTAAGCAAGCATGAGGCCCCTCAAATCGCGCGGCCCTGTGTCACCGCAATGTTCGTACACCCCCAAGGGTGGCCCTGAGCACAAGCACATTGCTCACTAAAACCTTCATTTTAAATAGGGTTTCTTTCTGTTTTCCACAATTAATACATCTGTATTTTGGTCTATTCTACTTAATGTGTGTTTTGATTACCAAACATTTGGACTATCAAGGTTCTTCTGTATTTCCGAATTAAATTACTTTTTTGTTTCAGACATAGAAAATCTTACTCTCAAGACAGGAAACTTCAAGCAATTTGATGTTTTTAACACAATGCTGAAATCTGGGTTACTTAAAGTTTGTATCAACTCCTTTTGTGTCTATTAATTTAATTCCATGTTAAATGGTTGTATTATTTAATGGAAACCAAGAAGTTGTCATCTATTAATTTAATTCCATGTTAAATGGTTGTATTATTTAATGGAAACCAAGAAGTTATCATCTATTAATTTAATTCCATGTTAAATGGTTGTATTATTTAATGGAAACCAAGAAGTTATCATCTATTAATTTAATTCCATGTTAAATGGTTGTATTATTTAATGGAAACCAAGAAGTTATCATCTATTAATTTAATTCCTTGTTAAATGGTTGTATCTCATTTAATGGAAACTAAGAAGTTATCATGACATTATTAAATAAGTAGGTACCTAGTATAAATATATTCCTTTCCTTCTCAAATGTTGTTATACCAAATCACACCCAACTATCTAGTGCTATTCACTTCAGTGTATACATGAATTATGGCGACACTCCAATAAACTGAAATGCTGACAACGCGCAGATAGAAGTTTGAATCCCAGCCAGTGCATAGAGAGTGTTTGTTTCTAAATAATTTCCCACTCTCCCTCTACATAAATGTGGCCACAATTATTCCAAATTTAACCTTTGATAGTGTAAATTATATCTGATAAACCAAATGGATGGTAGGACTCGGTGCACAGTATAGAAAAGTAAGCACTTACAGTGAACAAATATTACAACCTGACTCAACCCAAGCAAATGTTTTTACACACCTTTCTGATACTCTGAAATAACAATAATAATATTTTTCTTTAGTACCGCTTCTTACTACCTGTTCGGGTTATACGCTTATGCACTAATTATGCTAATGGGTTAAGGATCAGGAAGGATGAATTTAGAGGAAGTGTACTTGCATTTGCTTGCAAGGAGAGTGAAAAACCATTCAGGAAAAGCCAACCTCAGTACACCCGACTGGGACTGAACCACGATCTTCCCCCTATCATCGGCAGTCTAGTCTATTGCAAGAGTGATGCCTTAGACCATGCACACTGAAGTGGGTCAGCAGGTATCATTAACAATTAATATAAGATACCAATGAGCTGTGACTCGGAAATACCTAATCTCATCTCTTTCTGTAAGTCTACCTATCGTCATGTTCCTATAAATTCAGATAACATCACCATCAGCAAAACATAGACCATGATATATATATATTTTATGAAGCAAAGCTTGAAATGGTCCAATGTGCTTGTCACTTTTGAACTTCATTGCCTGTGCAGTCAGTGAGATCCAGCAATTATTATTCTTCTATTTTTTTTAGCACCACATTTTACTATTGTTTCAGGTTATATGCATATGTACTAATTATGATAGTATATTAGGGATGAGAAAGGTCGAATTTAAAATAAGTGTACCCGCATTTGCGTGGACGAGTGGAAAACCATTTAGGTAAAACTACCCTCAGTATACCCAAATGGAATTCAAACCTAGATCTCCCCGTGATTGGTAATCTAGTCTATTGTGGAATATCTTAAGACTAGGTCAGGTACAGTCCCCGGCCGTTAATTCATCACTGTTAAGGGTAAACCAACATTTCACCAGTAATACATTTTTTGGCCATGCCAGGAATTAAACTCAGGACCCTTAACTCAGTATACAAGCTACTGAATGAGCTAAGGTGTCAGACTAACATGTATTACAAATGTTTATCACAAACTGGTACCTGATGAGTGTCTCTATGATCAGTAGTGAAATATAAATCAAATTCAATCAGGTGAAAAATGTTTTGTCTCATAGCCAGTGTAATATTTCACTAATTGTTTTTGAATATGATTAAGTTAACATGATGGCCCAGTGCTATAGCATTTATGCTTAAAGCCAAATGTCCCCGGTTTGATTATTGTGTCCAGATTGTCATTTTTCAGCTGAGTGAATATTTTTGACTTGATTATTTAAAAATTTTCTTCTTCATAAAAATATGTTTAGTGTGTTTGTTAACAAATTACTAATTATCTTTTCTTGGCAAAACAAAAAATGGTTTAATGTCCCTGCCCCAATCATTTAGGTTATGGTCTTCGTCATAGTTTTATTTATTTATCTATTTGAATAGTAGAATTTACAATAATTTTTTTTGTCAACATATTTATAGGTTCTGTTAATGAGCTGTATATACAGATCATGAAAATAGTATTCTTAGTAAAAAATAAAATAAATATTTCCACTTTGTTTCCTCATTTTATAATTTTTATGTTTATATTCAAACTCACAATTATTTAACATCTTAAATACATCACAAATACCACCACTGGAATCTATTTAAGGTGGGTTTGTTTTTGCTTCAGTTTGTCAAGATATAGAAGCAGCTTTTGCTACACTATGTAACTAAAATCAAAGAAAACACCAGAAATTGGTACTAATTGATTGACAGTTGGTTATAAATTCTACTCGATTATTGTCTTTATGTAAACAGAGAAAAAATATAATGGGACAGGGGTTTGAACTCAGTCAGACTCCTTGTCAGTATATCATTCAACTAAATGTTTTATGGTCTAAGGCATCACACTCACAATAGACTAAGACTACCGATGACAGGGGATTTGGGTTCAAATCCTGGTCAGGTGTACTGAGGGTGTTATTCTCTAAATGGTTTTTCACTGTCCCTTCAACCAAATGTGGGTAAACTTCCTCTAAATTCCACGTTCCGTATATCTTTTTTGGTGACAACATAGTCTAAGGCATCACTTTTGTGTTATACTTGCCTGCTGATGACAGGTAGATCAGGGTTCGAATCTGGTCGGGTGTACTGAAGGTGGTTATAATAAAGAAATCCACACTCGAACTTTCCTACCTAACTTATTTTAGTACATATGCATACAACCGGAACCGGTAGTAAGACGGAGTGATAAAAAAACACACTATATATTTACTCAACCTCGCTATGAATTTTTATTTTTTTTATTTATTTGCTCAAATCAGCTTTTTTTTTCCTAACTAGTTGAAACCACACACATTAAAGATAGTGACTACTAATCCAAATATATTTGAATGAAAATACATAATCCCCAACTATGCCAGTGGAATGACCATTGGCATTTTAAAACATCTAGGTTAAAAGACAAAACGTGTGAAGGATGGATTTGAAAGAAATTCAATATTATTGGTTTTTATAGAAAATAGAAAACCACACTATAGTCCACCTTGTCAGTTATCAAATGTCTGCTTTTCAGATCAAGAGTCAAATATTCTATCAATCTTAAGTAATGCTTGATTTAAAACAACAATAGACGTTTTGTTGATGATGACGATACCCCATACTTTGCCACTTGTACTGGTTCTAGTCCTGTTTTCTCACACACTGTTACAGTACTAGCTTTGGTGAAAATAGAACACAGCTTTCAATTGATATATTATCATTTTATCTATATCTTCTTCTTCAAATTAGCTTTTATTCTCCTCTTTCATTCATACAAACTAGTTTATTATTTAATGTAAGACTTAGGTCTTCTCTGTGCAAAGTTATGTTATGTGTCATTTGAAACCAAATTAACATTTTATAGTTAAATAAATCTATTCTTTGCATTCACGTGATTGTAATTTTACAAATACTTGTGTTTTTCTAGCACCTAGGATATGTCCTTGGTTTCGGTATAAGTGTTAGCAAATTGCACATATTTATATACATTATTTTGTTTGTTTAGACAAGTGATTGTGTCACTCTCGATTTGCTGACTTTTGATGACTTGGAGCTCCTTCGCAGTAAACGAACCATCATACGAAACTCGTCATGTTCTATCCAAGCCAACCACATTGCTCCAAACTCCAACCGCAGATACCTTATTCTTACATATACTGTGGAGTTTGATAGGTAATTAACACATCTTTGTCTCCAAAAATGCTGTATGTAGGACTTAGTTTTGCCTATTGTATAGAACTTAGGCTTGCTTCATTCACAAATTAAAATCACTTCCGGCAGAGCTTTTGAAAATATTTTTAGTGTGTTTTTAGCATGACGTCTTACTACCCATTCAGGTTATATGATTATGTACTAATTATGTTAATGGATTTAGGGATTACATCCATTACTGTTTATAGCCTGTGGCTTGGGTAATTTTTTTATTCAAGTCATATATTTTCCACTACCGGCATTCTAGGCCTGTCATCGCTTCATATGCCTTATAATTCAACTTAAGACTAGGGCAGACACAGCAACCAGTCCCCGACCATCAATTAATAACTGTGAAAGGGTAAACCCCTCATTTCACCAGTGATAATTTTTTTGACCATGCCAGGAATTGAATCTGGGACCCTTAGTTCAGTAGACAAACATAATACCGACTGAGCTAAGGAGTCGGATGGCTTAGGGATTAGGAAGGTTATATTTAAAGGAAGAGTACCCGCATTTCCGTGGAGAGAGAGTGGAAACCCAATTTGGAAAAAAACAAAACAAAAACACCTTCAGTACACTTGACCGAGACGACGGACGATGACGACGTTGTCGATGACGATGTTGACATTGTTGACGACGGACGACGGCATTGTTGATGATGACGATAATGATGTTGATGATGATGACGATGTTGTTGATGATGACGATGATGTTGTTGATGATGATGACATCATCATTGATGATGATGATAACGATGCGACGTCATTGATGATGATGATAACGATGATGACGACAACGACGATGTTGTTGATATGTTGATGATGATGTTGGTGATGTTGATGATGACAATGTTGACGATGATAATAATTATGGAAGGAATTAAATGAGGAAGGATAGAAGAAGACAAAGGAATTTTACTTAGTTGAAGTGGCCACAGGATGGAAATAGTTGAAGCTAATGATGTTGGTTTAAAATCCAATATTAAAAAAAGGAAAAAATAGTTGATTATTATTCTATTTATTTCTTTACGCTCAGTGTGGGGGTGGGCAATGGGTAAGGAGTTGAATGTTAATCTTTACATATAATTATACCTAATTACCTAATGCCTTAGTTTACACATATTTCTGAATTATTGAAGCATAATAAAAAAACTGATGAATTTTTGGCCAGGATCCACTATCCCTTGCCTATGGAATATTGTGGCCCACCAGACCCGCAGATCTTGCAGGCCACAATCCGCAGACTGGAGTCAGAGATGGGAAGGATGCAGGAGCAGCTGGAGAGAGCGTCAGGTCAAAGTCGAACAAGTTTAGCGGAGAAAACGAGTCATCTAGAGAAAAGGTACCCATTTAAAGAAAATTGATCATTATAATACTGGAAATATGGTAACAAGGGATGTGCCTGTTTGAAACTTGGATTTATACAAAAAATTTTAATCATCACATCTTACTACACATTCATATAGCTGCATATAATTCTCACTGATGAGTTCGGGATGAAACAGTTTTAGATATAGTGATTTTTTTAAAATGGTAAACACATTTTTTTTGTATGACAATTTGACTATATTCGCCAAATATAGAAGATTAATTTCTATCGATGTTTAATATTTTGACATTCTTTTCAGAAATGGGTGTAAGCCACTTTTTTCTCTTGAATTTGAACTTAAATCCAAAATCTTCATATTGCAGACGAATTTCAAATTTGACTCCCAGAAAAAATTTTAAGCATAAGAAATTAACTTATCCACATTAGTATGCCTTTTTTTTCAATTATGATTTTATTCACATTATTACTTGTGCAATGTAAAATAGAGAAAATAACTCTATGGTCTTGAGTCAGGTTGTAAAATTCATGTTATGATAAGTTGGAATAACTTTAACAACAATTTAGATTAAAAGTTATAAAACAAATTTTTTTTCGAATATTTCTATATTCAATTTTTTTGAATCATATTTCCTTAAGGATCTAAGGATGTGAAGATCTCACCCCAATTTTTCTATTCTCTTGACCTATTGGCAAGAGATAGAAATACATATTGTGATTGTCAAAAAAATTGAACTTAAGATTATGAAGTTTCATTATTCCCTGAAATAGTAAAAGTGTACTCGTATTTCATGATGCCGTCCATCTGTATCTTGGCCTAGAGCCGAAACTATTTTACTGATTCGGTCAAAACATGGTATTGAGGGTTTTTATAAGGTTCTCTCAAGCGGTTTTTGGAATTAGATATTCATGAAGATATAAAGGAAAAAAGAAATCTGAAAATCCGCTTCAACAATTTTGATTAAATGTGGTATTTAACCATTGTTTACCATAACAAACAAAATAGCAAGTCTCGTTTTCCCATAAAAATGACTTTGAGGGTATTTTGCATGCCAGATACAAACTAATTTACTATTGACAAATTGTAGTACTATTAAAAATGAAAATATTTTATTTGAAATATATATTTATAAAACCAATAGTTTCTGGGCTATAATTAAATATAATATATACTTTTTTTTTCATCAAAGTCTTTGAAATTGATTGCTATGCTATTTGGTGAATAGATAGGTTCCTCTTTTCTCAATGTTTCAATAACAGTGTATATTATTTCATTTATTCTCTTCGGTGGCGTGTTTCTGCAACAATGCATTTTATTTTATTACACAAATCTTACCAGTTTTTAATAAATGTCTAACTTTTAAGATACAAGAGAAAGTCTATGCGTTGCACCGTACCATTTATTTTATGTGTGTTTACTGTAAAGTGAAATATTATTAGGTATATTTTATTTTGTAGTTTCGTAGTAAATTACTATATTGAATTGTATTTAGATCATCAGTGGGAAGGGCTACTGTACGAAATATTTTTGTTTTGTTAACAGAATACAGGACCTCACTGATGAAAATAAATCATTAATGGAGGAGGTGAGGTATTTAACCAAGTGCTTGAGTAAAAGACCCCCTCCTCACAAGCAAGTAGAGGTTATGCATGGAGCAATAAAAAGTCTTGAAAACCATGTAATGCAAGAAAGGGCATCTTTCAAAATAGTTAGAAAACGCTTGGAAGAGGAAAAAATTCAACTCAAAAACCAGGTATCATCGGCATGTATTTAAATGCATACAGCCATTTTGTCAGTGTCAAGTTTTCATATTTTTAATAAACATTCTTAAGGCATCTACTTATATAATTATAATAAACCCTAAAAATCGTACCCGCTTTGGTGCCCACATGGTCTGAGGCGTCACTCTCACAATAGACTATACTGCCAATGATAGGGAGATCGTGGTTAGATCCTAGTCTGGTATACTGAAGTGCTTTTTCTGACACGTTTTCCCACTCTCTCTCCAAGTAAATGAGGGTGCACCTCATCTAAATGCAACCTAACTAGTCCCTAATACATTAGAGTAATTAGTGCATGGGTGTACAACATAAACGGGTAGTAAGTCATGATGCTAAAAGAACCTTTTTTAAATCAGATATGTCACATATATTATTAGCAAGCACTCACACGTTATAATAATTGTATTTATGATTTTTATTAAGGGTGGCCCCTCAAATCTTTTAGTTCTTAAAAATATTCAAAAAAATTTCAGTTTCAAAATTTGAGAGGTTTTTTTCCTTCAAAAATTATGACTGTGATTTATGTTTTTAGAACAATTATAGTAATTAATGGTGGTTTAGCCCTACACTTATCACCTCTGTGGTCTAGTGGTCAGAGTTATTGGCTACAGATCCAGATGTACTGGGTTTGATCCTCGACACTTCCAGATTTTCACGTGAAGCAGTGAGTTTGGGACGGGGTCAACTCAGCCTCATGAGAACAATTATTGAGAAGCTACTTGAATAAATTGGCGGCTCCAGTCTATAAAACTGAGATTAATGGCCAGAGGTTTTTGTTGGGGTGACTGTATGACACCCTCTATCCGCATATCTTCACCAACATGTGGCAGCCGCTTGTTTGGTATAGCTCACTTGCGAGCTGTCGCCATGTAGGATTTTTAGCCCCTCAGCATTGTTGTAAAACCTAACAACCAGTATTCTGACCATTAATTTACCACTAAATGTGAACAAAATAAGAATAAAAAAAATCATACAAACGGTAAAATTAATCTCTTACACTTGTCATGTTACCTAAGACTCAAATTTGGATTTGCGAATGAAGATTTTAGTTAAAATGAAGATTCAGATTCTTATCGCTCAAGATAAATTCGCTGACCTTGGCTGGGTTTGAACCCACGAACATTGGGTCCTTAGGCAAGCACTTTACCCTAAGATCATCGAGGTCAATCATGCGTAAAATAATGGAGTAGGGATGAGTAGGTTAGAATTTAGAGAAATATATCTGTATTTGTGTGAAGTGAGTGTGGAAAAGCATTTAGGGGAAAAAAACCTTAGTACACCTTGCTGGGATTTTAAAAATGACCTTTCCCTCATGAGTGAACCAAACAACATGAGACCGATGTCTTCTCCAGTATACCCAATGATGTGGTTACCTTGTAACTAGTGAATACATTTTGACTGAACTTGACAAAAAAAAACCAACAAAAAAAACCATATTTAGATTATTTTAAGGTTGTAAACACTTCATTATTAAGTTTGTGTTTTTTTATTTACTTTTGAGACAATTCCAAAAATAACTTTGCCCTACAAAAGATATTTGGTGACAATAAATAATGCTCATCAAAGTGTGTTTACAACGAGAATTCCACATTTAGAGTGTATAACGTTCAATTAAAACCCTAGGGAGATATCACTCCCAATGCGCTCATCTGGGTATTCTAACTTTGATCTTCCTTTCAACTGTGACCTCATACAATAGGAGGCTAGTGCCTTAAATAGCTAAGCCACCACTACATACTTTTATCCAAATGAATGCTGTTGCAGTTAATTAAAGATTCACATTTCCGTTCTTGTTTTCCTAAGTTAAAAATTTTATATCACAGTTGGCCGAGCTACAGGGTAAAGAGAAGAATCTAAGAGTCGAGCTACGCAAGTACATTCAGGCTTGTCGTGGTCCATTTGGGCGTCAGCCAAGACTCCCTCATGCGGGGGATGGAGTGCCAATGGCTACGTGCCGCTACCCAGGTGATGGGGTGAGAAGTCCGACGCTAAGGCGGGAGTTGAAACAATCACAGCCTTCCAACTGGAATGCCACTATCCAAGCACATGACAAGTGAGCAGGGCAAAATATCTTGATAGATATATCTTTACACCTGGGTTGCAACGCATCTGGAAAACAGGGAAACTACAGGGAATTTCACAAAAAAGTTAGAATTTACTGGAATTTGTTAGTGAATTTGGGCAATACAGTGCTTGCAAGCTTAAAATAGTAGGAAAAATATAGACTAAAATTTGTAACTGGAAAGATGATCAGTCTGATTGGAACACATCTCATTTATGATGATTATGCTTACCAGCACATCAGCTTGAGACAAGTTCTAAGTGCAACCTAGACGACTCGTTCGGAAAATGCCATGCCTTTTCGGCTTCCTCCACTCCCCCCCGCCAATCCCACAAACGTCTCATTTCCTCCTCCCCCATTCCCCAAGTTCATCAAGTCCATGCTGCTGGCACATGTTTCTGCTATCGGTTGAATTAGTTCATTCTTTGGATTTTGGTGTGTTGTCTGTTGTTTAAAAAGATTACTCCTGTTGAAAGATATTATTGTTTTGTAGCGTGATGTTTTAAGACTCTACTCTACCTTGCAATTTTGGCTAGTTTTAATTTTTAGAAATTGCCAAGGTATCAATATTGTCTGTTTAAATCTTTGTGGGTTTTAACATTTTTATTACAGTCAACCACCGATTTGGCGAAGGTGGATTTACCTAGTTGCTGCCGTGGCTAGGATAGAAAAAAAAAAGAGTATACAGTAAAGTGAAAAGATTATGAAAATATTTCCTCCAGCCAGCTAGTCTATCATAAAATTAGAGTGATTGTAAAAATGACCTATTGGGTTTGTGTCCGTGCATAGTTACTTTACCTCTTCCACCCCGTGAAATGGGCTAGCCCACTTCTACCACCCTTCTCTCCAAGGTCACAGTTCTATTTTCTCAGATCTTTCCAGTTCAGGGCAGTGTTAAGGATATGCGATACTAATACAATATCGATATTTGAGTAAGAAAAAAAATGAATGAGAAGTATATCAATATTTCCCAATACCGATACTTTCATTTAGCGATAAAAAAATAAAGGCAATAATAAGACAAGATGAATAAATTTAATAAACGATCGGAAAAATAAAGGAAGTAAAAGGAGAAAAGTAGGTAAATTAAAATCTTTCGATATCTGGTAAAAAGTACTAATATTAATAAAATATCAAAAGGTTGGTATCAATACTAAAATATCTGGTATCGAAAGAAAAGTATTGATACTGGTATCGCATCATTCCTAGTGCTAGTTTAACGTCTCTTAAAAGTGTCTGATATTAAAATCATTTCAAACTCAAAAATTTATATCTAGATATGACCATACCTCAGGATTTTTTTTTTATTTTGAGCCTAGCCCTCAAAGTGATTTTTTTGAATTTCATACTTTTCAAAAATGGCTCCAACGATTTTGATTAAAATAAATATATCCAGACTAATTGACCTTCCAAATAACACCATATATTTGTTTTTTTTCAGCAGACAAATCGTTGAGGGCTAGTTTAATGATGAGTGATTTTTTTTCAAAAACTTGAAATATTTTAAAACAATCTTTAACATTTTGGTTCGAAATTGGTATCTTGGGCCTTAGGCCTAATAATTGTGTTTGTGGTAAGAAGTTGTTTAAGTGTATTTTACTGATGATTGATTTTTCAATAAGAGTTATTATGATAAATTTATGTATAATTGTGTCGTCTCGTTTATGAATCAAGTACTTACTGTATTTGGTAGTTTTTGATGGGTTTGCAGATTTACCGTGGAAATTGATATAACGGAGTTCAGTAGCCCCCCGTTACCCTACTAAATTGAGAGTTGACTATATATATATTTAAAAAATATTTATTACAATATGGTAGGGATGAGGATGGCAAGCTTATTAGAGGAAATGCACCTGAATGAGCGAGGAAAATCACATGTATATTTCATTATTGTCAATTCATGATTTGTGTGGGCTACTTAGTCTATACAGTACATATACAATAATTAAGATTGGTTAAAATGTTTTTAAAATCAAGTAATACACTCTTCTAAAATAAAATAGATATCACATTTAAACTCAAAACTATATTTTTTATATTTCTCCCTTTTTTTCCTTCTTTCATTCCGTTTAGGGCCTACAGCAAATATAACAAAATTTTCCCTCTAGAAAATGTATGTCATTCATTTCTCATCTCTTTTCCAAATAATTCTTAAACATGTGTTTACCTTGCACAATAAAACATGCCTCCAATGACAAATTAACACTCATCATTTCTAAAATTTTCTCTAAAACAAAATTTAATGCCTCTATAATTATATTTATAATATCTATTGGGTGTCTGGAAAAATTAAAATTTCCTCTGGAAAACACAGGAAATTTTGTAATAAGAAAATACTGGCAAACCTGTAAATACACGCTCTGCGTCTTACTAATGGGATAGAGAATATGAAAGTAGAATTTAAGAGGAGGTTTACTAGCATTTATGTGGGACTGGGAGAAATTTTTATAATTCAATTTCAGTGGAGTAAGGAAGGTGGGGAAAGGGAGGGGTAGGTACCTTTAACAATGCTGTAGACAAAATGTTAACTTGCTCAAGGTACTTAAATACATCCTATAAGGTATTATTTGTGATATTATAGCCCACAAAAATAATTGGCTTTAGTTGACACTCAATACTTTATACCCTATTCGGGGCCATGGCCTAGCCAAATTTTAAAGAAGTCATAGTAGTAAAATAAATAAAGCGATGGCAGGATAGAAAGAAGGGCTTACAAAAGATCATGACATCTCATCAAGATTGGTTTTAATCTCTTTATCAGACTTATTATCAACAAAAAAACTTAATCATAAATAAATCAACCGGGTTAAAAAATTTGGCCAACTTTCAATTTGCCTACACCTGAAAGGTGTTTCTTGTAGCTCCCTGCGCAGTTTAAGGAAATATATATATTTTTAATGAGTACCATCTATTTTTGAGACTTTTTAATTTTTAATTAAAATCAGTGAAATGTAGTACAGTTCTTTCAGCTAATTAAAATATATATATATGCTCTGAAGCACTCAAATAAAGAGTATTTTAATCACGCATGTAAAAATTAAATTTACTCAGCCATATATTTTTATTACATTCATGAAGAAATTTTGAAAGAATTTGAAATATGAGCACTATTGGGTTAACGTGAATGCACCATAAAAGTGTAGAAATGACCCCAAATCTTTTTTTTAATTTTATTTTTTATGTTAGTTGAGAGGTATTTTTCACCCTGAGAATAAGTATAACTCTTTCTTTAACCAAAAAGGCATATGAACTGTATTTTGGATGCAAGATAGGAGATCAAGTTAAAACACGAGAGCCTCATACCTGCTGCACACGCTGTGTAATGAATCTTCGAGCATAGATAAAAGATACAAGAAACTCTATGCATTTATTTTCAATTCTCATAGTATGGGAAGAACTGTAAAAATGTAGGACTTTTCTTTAAAAAAATATGTACAAAATTGAGTATCCAAACTTACACTCAGCAATGTGCTCCACTGGATACAATGATGAATTGGCAATGAAAATCATGAGATTCCAGCTTCAGATGGTGAATGTGAACCCCTGTCCTCTTCTAAAGAAGCTCATATTACTAATTACCCACGCTGAACTCAACGACTTAATGAGGGACCTCTCAAAAAGCCAAGCTGAACTAGTAGGCTCATGTCTTAAAGGCTGGATAAAACCATAAAAATTTATCCATATTAAAGTGGTTAAAAATGTATTATATATCTTTAACCTCTTTTCATTTTTTGAGGTACATATTGTTATATTTGAAAGAAGGTACCAATACACGAAAGATGGATGGAAACATATAAATGGGAACAAACATTATATGGTTTTTACAATGAAAAGAAGAACACTGTTTCCACATTTATATTTAAAAAAGTGAAAAGAGGGTTTCCTTGAAGAGATAAATTATATATTCGCATGCCCTTAATGTTTTCCTTTTACATGTTCCTATTTAACTGTTCTATACCAATTTTCTTTTTCTGCCTTTTGTGTTTTTAGGTTTCCTCTTTTAGGAAGTTATGTTGCGCATTTCATTCCCGCTCAATACGAGTTCTTATAAAATAAACCTAGGGTTCGGGAGGATTGGGCGGTAACAATCTGTTTTATTCAAAAGGCAGCCAGCCATTGCCTCTTTGTTTAACGGCAGTAATGTAAAGTACGAACTTTGTTATTCTTTTCATTGTAAGAGCCATTTTGTGTTAATTCCCTTTTATAAGATTCTATTCATCTCTACTGCACTTTCTTCATATAATTTTTTTATCAAATAGTGGTGATCTCTGCTTTTGTAAAGATGTAAATAATTACTCAGGTACTTAAGATCTAAACACAATCTTACTGAGTGGCAACTTTTTATTGATTCTTTAAAAGTAGGCCTGAAAGCTTTACTCCTCCACAATGGTGGTTCTTCGATATAAGTATCAAGGAAGTTTATGTGAAATATACTGGGTTGGCAACACAAATGACATCAGTGTGTTCTGTAGATACATTGTGTAGTGTCTATTGATGTTATTAGAGCTTGATTCTAATGTGCTCATTATTATAAGCATGAAATAAAACATAATGAAACACACTCTACCATCTATTACCATTGGTAATTCTCCTCACAATGAAGGAGCCTATAAAAACATGAAGATACTTCTGGAGGAGATCAATTATGTTGAACACAATTGGAATATATGTGAGGATCTTAATGTTGTAGCACTTTTGTTATGAATGCAGTTGGGGTACAAGTACTGCATTTTTCTTTGCGAATGGGGCATAAGAGCAAGACCGGCTCATTACCATCAAACCCAGTGGACACCATGTCAAGGCTCCATTCATGGACAAGAAAAAAACGTTAAGCTAAATTCGCTTGTTAATATTAGAAATGTGTGTTTACCTCCGCTATATAACAAACTTGGATTTATCAAGAATTTTGTTAAGGCCATATACAAAGATGGGCAAGGTTTTTAAACATCCCAAGAAAAAATTCCCCTAAATGATTGCTGTTAAACTAAAGGAAGGCATATTTGTAAGGCCACACATAAGACACATTATGAAAGATATCTTTTGAGTATGTGCTAAATCATGCAGAAAAAAAGAGCATGGTGTGGTTTTAAAATGGTTGTTCAAAATTTTCTGGGTAACTAATGTGTTCCTAACTACAAGGAACTTTTTGGTGAGCTTCTGGTTCGCTATAAATACTTAGGTTGTAACATGTCCTTAAAAATATACTTTCTGGCCTCCAATTGGGATTTCTTCTCTCCAAAACTTGGCTGTCAGCAATGGACATGGAGAGAGATTTCACCAAGATATTGGTTCGATGGAAATATGCGACCAAGAAAAGTGGAACACAAGCACGCTTGTAGACTACTGCCGGACCCTGATGAGAGATTCAAAAGTTACTGTCTACAAGAGAAAATATTCCATCAAAGCAATCACGCTTTAAAACCTTTCCTGACGTAATGTAAATATAGACAAAGTTGTATATTTAATAAAAAACAAATTTGAAATTTCTCAGAAACAATGGGGAATAAAACTTTTTTTAACCAATTTTTAAAATCATAGTAAAAAATTACAGAAAAATACTATTCACCATAAGAGAAACAGATACATTTTTGGCCAGTGTTATTGGTTGCGCCACATACCTCAATTTGAAAAACACTGCCTTAAACTGATGACTCAGACCACATATGTTGCACGTAACATAGATTACATTATTATTATTTATTTGAGGTGTATATTTAACATTCACTTTCATAACTAAATGGTTATATCAGCACACAACATATGAACATAAATCTAGAACAGATACAACATCCAGATCCCTGCCATTAATTCAATACCGTGAAAGGGGAAACCCGAATTTCACATTTTTCGGCCATGTCAGGAATTGTACCCAGGACTCTTAGCTCAGTAGACAGACACGCTACTGAGTTAGCTAAGGTGTTAGACTAATTAATTTTTAGTTTATATTAACGTGCTTTGATAGTCCCAAGGTCTAAATGACATCATTATCATAATAGACTTGACTATCAATGATAGTGAGATTGGGGTTCAAATCTCGGTCAGGTGGTTTTCATAAATGGTTTCTCACGCTTTCTCTACAGACATGTTGGGCTAATTCCTTTAAAACTTGATTCTACGCATCCATATCTAAGTAGCAAAGCTCTATGTATGTAACCTGAAAGTGTGCCAAGACACGGTGAAACAAATCTAATACTATAATATTTAAGGCTCATTATTATAACATGTTTATATTAGATTTAATATATAGAAAAGTTGCATTTAAAAAAAAAAAGCACTCCCAGAACTTTCCCTTGGCCACCTGTTTGCCAATAGATGTTGTTGGGCATAATTTAATATATGGCCATTTGATAAAATACAGTGCATGCAAACTGTACCCAAAGTAAACCATTTAATTTAAAAAAAAAATCAATTCTAGTAATTTGGCAAAAGTTATATCAGATTAAATTGAAATTCTCGCAGTTAAATTATACGCACATCTATCTACTAAAAATGTTGAAAAATGATTCTTCATGGGTAGCACCCAAAATACAATGTACCTAGTTAATAAGAAAAACTGATGGATAGATATTGATATGTTTCTCATGGAGGTCCTAAAACATACACATATTGTTGAGTGTTCAAAGAATAATGTTTTCACTCGCTTCAGTGGCCGTATAGTCTCGTAGTAAACTAGAGTGCTAATGACAGGGAGAACAAGGTTCGAATCTTGCTCGAGTGTACAGAGGTTTTATTTTTTCCAAAATGGTTTCCCACCCACAAATGTGATTACATTTCCTCAACTCAAAAACCATTAGCGCAATTAATACATAAGCATATAAACTGAATGATTAGTAAGATGCTGCGCAAAAAAAAAAAAAAATCTTATAGAG
>CABFVZ010000352.1:371425-392943 GCA_902151445.1 Timema monikensis
TTTTTCCTAAATGGTTTTCCACTCTCCCTCAACGCAAATGCGGGTTCACTTCCTCTAATTCAACCTTCCCAATTCCTAATCCATTAGTGTAATTAGTACTTAAAGCGTATAACCCGAACGGGTAGTAAGACGCGGTGCTAAATATTATATTATATTCCATGTATACATTCATAGTACTTATTTATTTATTATTTAGCACCGCGTCCTACTACCCGTTCCGGTTATACGTTTTAAGTACTAATTACGCTAATGGATTAGGAATTAGGAAGGTTGAATTAGAGGAAGTGAACCCACATTTGCATGGAGGGAGAGTGGAAAACCATTTATATATATATATATTCATAGTACAATAAACCCTTGACTATTCACGTACAGGTTAGCCATTTTTAAGGTTGTGTGTTCATACAAAATTTGTATTCATTTTTGTCTATGAGGAGCGAAGCTCACAAATAAATTAAGCCAGTCTCAAACTAATCTTGAATGTGGATGAATATTCAAGTTTAGGATGATTGTACGAGAAGTGTTGGAGGTAAAAGAACGGCAAACATTCAGTCGAATATTCAAGATTTGAGGGGTTTTGCTCGCTTCAAGAACAGTTTTTGGGCACAAATAAAAGGAAGTGAATGTTCATCATTATTCAAAGTTAGATATTTGCGAGAAGTGTGTGAGGTCCACTGAAGGCAAGGATTCATATAGGTTTCATGTAGTGAATGTAGGCCAACAGTCTGGCAAATATTCAGCTGAAATATTTGTCAACATTAGCGAATAGTGTGGGATCTGCTTAACAGAGTTCTAAAGGCTTACTGTTGACCTATAATTCTTGTAAACATTACTAACTACTTTTCCATATAAACCTGTTTGTTAAGGAAATTTTAGTATGGGCTGTTATTGAAGATTACATTTACCATTGATTGCATTATTCATGTTTTCAAAATATTTGTGAAAATCCTCCCTTTCAAAAACCCAGATAACCGAGTCTATTTTTTTATCAGTGCGTCTTAATCCTGTTCAGGTTAATTATATTATATTTAAATTCATACACATACACAACTACATAAATGCACCCTTAACATGGAATAACAGCAATTTTTCAGCAGTTCAAAATATTTAAATAAAATTATTTTGACACATCTATTTAATATCTAAGAGGAGTAATAAGTTTGTAACAATTACATGAAAAGATTTTTATATCAATATATATTAAGTATAAATTTTAATAGTTTGTCATAAAATATACAAATAAAATAATAGTTATGTTACAGTTTTCATATTTTACAAACACATATTAAATGGTAGTTAAGTGCTTTTTAAAATAAACAAAACCACAAAAATTCAATAAAAAAATATTTGCACTGCCATAACGATTCTTATAATTTAAAATGGCCAAGCCTGTTAGGCTCACGCCCTAATTTAAGATATAAGTTAACATACTTTGAAGATAAATCACAAGATGTATTGTGGTTTTATGCAAAAAAATAATAAAGGATGAGCAATGGAAAACTAGTGAAATAAGCTCATTGTAATTATTAGCTTTTATATTTAAAATATAAAATGAAATTTAACAGACATATATAGGAAAAAAATAAAAATAAATGAAGTTTCTCATTTGTACTCACAAGGCTGAGTTGACCCCTATTCAGACCCACTGCTTCACAGAAAAATTCTGGATGCACTAGGGTTCAAACCCGGGACCTATGGATCTGTAACCAGGAATTCTGACCACTAGACCACAGAGGCTATTTAAATCTCAATTAAAATTGGGAATGACAGTTTATAATGTATAAGATATAAGGTATTTGCTTATTTTACTTTCATAAAGAAATGGAATGGGTATGTTGGTTAGGCATAGTCCCAAGAGGGGTACACAACTGGTGAATGTTTGGGATGGACTAATTTATATTATACCAAATGATAGCTGTGTGTACGTAAACCCACCCCATTAAAACATGGAAAAACAAAAACTTTACAAAACGTGCAGTTATAAAAGAAGTTTTTCCACCAGACTGACAAAACTGAAACTGTGTTGAGTTTGACAAAAACTGTGACTCGTGATTCTGAAAACAAAAACCTTTCAGAGACTATTTATGCTAACAACTGGAAGTCCCGACCCGAGTCGTAAAGATCTTAAGGTTCCAGAGTTTTGTTTAGTTTTTTTGAAACACAATTTTTCCAGTGAAACAGCACCACAAAAAAAAAAAAAACCTTCCTCTATCTACATCGTCCTGCAAGGTGTTAAATTTGTATTATTTTATTTTCTTATTTTGCATTAATTAAAATGGACTAGTTTTTGAACTGAGGTTTTTCATCTCATAGCATGAGTGAAAATAAACAATGCAGTATTAAAAAAAGTAATAATTTGATCGAAGTATGTTGCGAAGATCCAAACTTAAGGATGCCCTCACATATGGGTTAAAAACACAGAACTAATTGTATTATATTTGGAAGAAGGCACAGGAAAGATAGAACACAGTTCACACTTTAGATTGCTGAAGTTGGATAAAGTGTTTATGCCTGCCTCTTGAATAAAATTTAAAATTGATCGTTATTTCCCCAATTCCCTGAACTATGTTTCATTCCATCAGGAACCACCAGGAGGGATTGTGAAACGCACAAAGCAACTTCCTAAATGAGGAAACCTAAAAACACATTAGGGGTGTAAAAAAAGGAAATTTGTAAAAAATGATAGGACACTTTTTTCCTTATAGAGATATAAAAACTGAACTAAGATATACGAGGCAATAATTGCTAGTACTGTCATTTTAGTGGAAATGAACTGAAACTAAAATAAAACTGCAACTTGTTTCCAGTTGGCTTGGCGATAAGGGAGTTTCACTTTTGTTTCCAAAAATTAAAACTTATTTCTGTTTCTGGAAACACTACTCAGTTGCAAGTGTGTTGATCTACTGGAAAATAACCATTATGTTTGTATTATGTACATAAACCAATTAGATTGAGCGTCTCTTTAGAAAAGCGTTTGGGGACATTGTTGTAAACAAAACAAAACATTATCCAACTCTTTCAGGTACTAATGGAGGACCTACAGTTTAACGTGGAATCCGAACCACGGTGGAGGCCTGGCATTTCTCACATTCACAAGTTGTGAATGAGTTTTAGGTTCCTGCTAATTTTGTGCATTATTTGTACATAGCTCGACATACTCGACTACACATAAAATGTAGCAGATTCTGACCTAGGATACTGAAGCTGAATCCCAACCGGGGTTTAACCTTTCCTTTTGTCTTACACACTTGTGCATCTTCTGAAAATTTAGCTTCCCTCGTCCTGGTATCCTGGTATCGTAGATGTAATGCACTGTGTCAGAGATAACCCGTACTGACTCTCTTAGCACATTATGTTGTACAAGCATTATACAAAATAGTTAAGAGCAATAAATGTTTAAGCTCTATATTATATGCTACACTGTAGTGTAAATGTAAAAGATTAGCTTTCTATCTTTAAGGGGTAAACTGAATGTACTGTATTGATAATACTTTTACTTGCTCTCAATATTATTATTATTAGCACTGCGTCTTACTACCCATTCGGGTTATATGCACTTACGCTAATGTGTAATGGTAGGGTGATTGGGAGATGAAATGGAGGACCTACAGTTTAACGTGGAATCCGAACCACGGTGGAGGCCTGGCATTCCTCACATTAACAAGTTGTGATTATGCTCTCAATACCTCGAAGAGAAAGTATTAGGCTTGTCAAAAAAAATCAAGCTCTAGATTTTGATAAATTTCAATGTTTCATGACCCTCTAAAACAAAAAAAGTGGTTTACGTGATGCTGTCTGTCTGTACCATGGGTTAGAGCTGAAACCAATTTACTGATTGGGTTGGTTTTTTTTATAAGGTTTCAGTGAGGGTTTTTTTGGAATTAAATATTTAGGCGTAACCTTAAATTTAAGGGTAGTTTAATGAAGGGAAAAAAGAGAAAAAATCGATTAACTTTTATCAAACTTGATATCTAGACACACTGTTTATCATTATGATAAGATGGCCGTTCTCATTTTCTTATGAAAGTGACATGAGGGAAGTCTCCCAATTTTCCTCATTTCTCCACAACTATTTGAGATACGAATCTTTTATTTTGAAATACATTGAAATATATATAATAAAATATTTATTATTTTTAAATCAGGTCTTTGAAAATGAATTTGATCTACAGTGTTCCTAATTCCTAATGCCATAGAGTAAGTAGGTAACCGTGTATATTATTTAATTTATGATATTTGGTAAGGGGTCAGAAAGATGGAATATATTGGAAATGTGTCAACATTTAACTGAAGAAAGAGTGGGAAGACCATTTAGGGGGAACCACCTCTAATATACCTACCTGGAATTCGAACCTCAAGGTCCCCTTCACAGGTAAACCAGACCTGGAATTTAGTTTGCATTTGCATCAATGTGGGTAAGTGAAGCAATAACAGTGACTTGAATTATATACTCTAAGAGATCAGGATGAGGGTATATTTTTTATATGGAAACATAAAAGCATTCCATTAACAGGGAAAGGGGAAATAAAACTCATTCCCAGTGAAACCAGCTGGGAGTCAAACCTTGGCACCCCGAGTCAGAATAAGTCGTGTTAACCACTGACATAGCTAAAAGAATTACCAGTAAGATGTGTAGCGAATAATTTTTTAATCGATTATTCCATCAGCTTAGTTGTCAAGATAATTGAACAATACCAGTTATTACATTTTCAAATCAGATAAATTAAAATACTACATTCTCTAATTATGACTAAATTATTTACTAGATAATATAGATATAACTTTTGACTTTTAGTTATTCAAGTGAGTGTTGAGTTATTTAAAAAATATATATTTTTTTAGCTGGGAACATATAGTATTTGCATTTTTGTAAAACAACTTTAAGATGTTTATTGAAATGTATTAAGGTTTTGCTAGTAAATGATCCAAACTTCAGTAGGAATTAAAATGTCCAACAATGTTAATTTACACACTTTAGGTAAATAAAGAAAATTGAATTAATCAAAGTTGTTAGATAGTTGGTTATTCTCTAAAGCAGAATGTTGTTTACTTTCAAAACAAAACAAAACTGTTTTAAAAACTGCAGAGCAGAAACCTCCAAAATTACAAAGTATCGCTTTCTTCTCACAGATGGTGCTACCTGTCATCTACTTATTTGTACAAGACTGCATATCAGAATGCATACAGTGTTTTATTTTTCAGCATCTAATTATGCAAGTGATGTGATAAAATCAGCTTGATGAGATTTTGGAAGTATGTTAACCATTTATGTACAAGCTTATGATTGATACACTTTATAAGTTTTGAATTTTCTTAATTTTTCCAGGTTTTACAACCACCAAACTATGAATTTTCTTAGGAGTCTATTTGCTATGCTTAAAAATACTTGTTATATTCACTGTTTTCTATTACATTCTTGACACAAGAATTAATTATTAAAAACAAATATGTCAGTGCTTTATATAAAACCACACGGATTGATGATACAGCTCTAACAGTGTACACTTGGTATTTAATCAATTAATACAAACATTAAAGAAATTCCAATGACTTTTATAGGTGTGTATCAACTATGATGTTTCTTTCACATAATACATAAAAAGTGAACAAACTTTGGAAAATAATATCAAAATAAATTTACATTTTTCATTTTCACTTAATGATCACAAGATAAAAAAAACAACATAATAAGTAGGAACCTTTCAATCAAAAGTTAAACTTCTTTTTTAACAGATAAAATAAAACTTGCACTACTTTTCTTTCTTTGACCAATTTCTCCATTGAAGAGCTATTTTTATAAAACATATCTTTTAAATATTGTGTTTTGTGTCACATCATTCTATAGCACTTTCAAATTACACATGTAGAAATGTATTTATTTTTATGTGCTGTGAAATTACACAAATTTTTTTTCTTTCTTTGAAATGTTCATTTTAATAGGTACAGTCAACTCTCGATTCTACGACCTTTCACGGTTCCCTGGAAAATGGTCGTTATTTTGAAGGGGTTGTTATTGGAATTTTAACAAATTTTGTTCCACCCCTGACATTCATACAAAAACATTGCATTTTCTAGACAACAAATAGCGTGGGTCATCAAAAATCGTTCACAAAATCCAATTAAAAACGTAACCAAATAAAATTAAAAATGTTAAACAATAGCATGGGTCGTCAAAAATTGTTCACAAAATCAAACCAAAATAGTAACCAAATCGAGAATCGAAATAACAATGGACAAAAGCAAGCCTGGCGCGTGATGTAGCGGCAGTCACGCGCGGGGAAACAATGTCTTGCTTGTGGGAGGGGGTGGACAGAGTCAAGTGCTATTGGCTGGCATTGATGAGGTGGTGTCCATTTTTATACCTGACCCACCCCAGTTACTAGTAATACAGCGCCCACAAAGATAATTGCAATGCAGCGACCTAAATAAATGCAACAAACACATTTTACAGCCGATTTCCTTAAACTTTTCAACCTTTTTCCCCACATTTTTCATGGTTCCCCAAAAAAGGGTCGTTACTTCGAAAGGGACGCTATTCCTGGGGTCATAGAATCGAGAGTTGACTGTATGTCTTAGGTTCTATTTAGTTTTTTATTCATAAATATGGCACGAGTAAGGACAAGAAATAATTTTCAGTCCAAAAAATTCCAATGATAACATAATCAAACATTATAATGAGATACTTTCCAATTAATTTGTATGGGATGATGTTTTACATAGTGCAAGTTTTACAAAAGTAACAATTCTTTCACTAGCAAAATAGGTACTAAAACGTACATTTTGATACTAAATTCAACAGTACTACAACTGTATAACATTTCTTTTAAAAGTTCACAAAATATAAGTTTAAGTCTTCATTACATAGACTAATAATAAAACAGTACATATGCATAAACTATCCTCTCCGAATGAATGTCTTCACCAACATTAACCCTGCACAAAAGAAACTTCTTTTATTATATTTTTTCTATTCAAACTAACTAATAGTCTATCCACAATTTACTGAGACCTTTTTATTACACTTGTAAAAATAACTCAACCTAATTGTTTTAATATATTCATATGCCAGCTCATGTTATGACTTTTAAACATAATGTTTTTAATATAACCTCTTTTCTTGCATTTAGGAGAATGTAATTTTAGTTAGCTGTTTCTATTTGAAAATATTAGGCCTTTCGCCCACAGCGCTACTCAACTGTGAATGGCCTGGTTAGTGAGGGAGTGAAGTCACGAAATGGTCACACGGTGCTAAGTAAAAGTGGTGGAATTTCAATCAATTTCATACTGTCTCGCTACAAGTACCTTTTTCAGGCTTCTAAAATATTTAATATATATTAATATAATGCCTCGAGTGCCAAGGATATTATTATTAGTTATGAAAGACACAGCCAAAGAAGATTTTGGATTCATTCATACAATGAAAATAATAAAAAATGCAGACTACTATTATTATTATTAATAATAATAAGTGATAATAATAAACTATTCTTCACGGCAATGGGACAACAAATTGATGCAAAATTTATAGCATTGTACAGAATGTCAAAAGAAAGCTTACCTTGAATGTTCAATAATTGTTAATTCATTATGAATGAGTTTTTAACTGAGGTAGCTGGTGACTACCATGTTGAGATTCCAGTGACTAATCACAGATTTAATTCATCGTAAGCCAGTTAGTAAACGGTATTGAGGGGACTACTATTAAAATACAGTAGCAATGGGTAACCTATTTAGTGGCCCCTCTGAACTGACAAAAAATAATAAATTAATAGTAGTAGGTGAGCTATAGAGTTGAAATTGAAATAAATATCAATGATGAGAAAAATTTGGCAACAAGATTTAATAAGGAGTGCTGTTTTTATTTGTAATGTAAAAAGAGCTTTGTTATGATTTATACTACAGTGAAACCCCAATCTATATTTCCAGAATGTTTCACTTTCCCGGATCAATTTCTATGGTCCCTAAATGCATCATATTTAAACTATGAAAATAAAATCAGCATCAAATGTTTCTCGATTTATCATTTTCCCACATCTATTGGTCAGAATTTTTATTCCCAAAGAAAGTTAATTCAAGATTGATCGATTTTAAGAAAGATACCAAGGTCACATACTTCTTGTTTAGAGGCGTCTGAAGCTGTTGGAAGTGCGAGGCTTAGCACATCTATAAAACGGATGAAACAGGCCTCTTTTACATTTGCTTGCCAGACCAAACATTGGAAGTGAAAGGTGATACCAACCATGGCGGAAAAGTGAGAATAAGCCCTTCAATCGAGGATAGTTTAATGATCACTTATATTTTTGAATTCCAAATTTTTCAAAAATAGCTCTAAGATTTTTGTTTAAAATGCATAAATAGAATTCGTTTAACATGACAAATAATACTATATAATTGGTTTTTGGGCAAAAATTTGTTGAAAAGGATGGGAAATTTGTTGAAACTTCTAAATATTAAAAAAATAACTAAAACGATTTTGTTCAAAATGCATATCTGGAGTTTGTGTGAGAAATAACCTATAATTGATTTTAGGGTCAGCAGAGTGAACTTTCTGGCCATTACAGTTTTCTAGACTGAAGCCACTACTTTTTCATTCAAGTAACTCCTCAGTTGTCCTCACAAGGTTGAATTAACCTTGTTCCAGACCCACTGCTTCAGCGAAAATCTGGAAGCACTGGGGATTGAACCCTGGACCTCTAGATCTCTAGCTACGATCTAATAATACCAATAATGTAGTAAAAAATATGTTTGAATTTTATAAAAGGCTCTTATTTTGAAAAGTGGATTGCACATTAGTTTGGTTTTTTTCACACACTTACAGTACATTCATTTGTGTAACTGTGCATATTTATAAACTTGTCACATTATCCACAAAAAATTAATTTAAGTTTTGTAAAATATAAATAACTACAAAAAAAAAATATATTTCACATAACTTAAACTTACAAACAGGCAGACACTAGCACGTGATACCTTAACAATGACAGTTTTAAGAAGTGAACTAAATAAATATATATCTACTATTTCACAACAATTCACTAAACCAGTATGAACTACCGATAACCTTTTACATCCCTTTCGATATAGTTTAACGCCTCTACTAAAAAACTTGCCTTTGGCATCTCATCTCGCGTAACCGATAAGCTTGGTTGCTGCATAGGTCGTTGAGAAGACGGTAAGGATGGTTCTGGCATTGTTGGGAGAGAAGGAGTATCTAACGGGTCTTCAAAAGGATCACTATTCTTGCGAATCTTTGACCATGGTTTCTGCACAACAGAACCCTGTAGTTCACTTACAGCTCTAAGTAGCTCCCTGATTTGGGCGTCTTGTTTTTCTGTCTGAAAATACAGTTCCTGAATTGTGTAACTAAGTGTACTTAGCTCATCTTTAAGTGCCGCTTCTTTCGCCGCCTCTTTGCGACTTGAGCGGGCATACTCCAAAAATATGACTCCTGCCGCGACTATGAATATTATTCCTTCACCCAGTAGATTGGCTCCTAGTTCGATTGCCATTGCTTCGTTTAGGCTTGGTACACTCACAGGCTTACCAAGATTCATTATCCACATTTTTGATTTTATCTCACACCAGTTGTAAACTAAATGTGGGGGAAAAAGAAATTGCATTAGATCTATGAATCAAAGATTATTTCATATGTAATTATCTATAGCAATGTTTACTCTACAGGGTAAGTGATAAATCACTATTTGATTTAAAATTACCGTAATTTTGTTAATTATTGACCTATTAGCAAAAATGTTTATCCCAATATTCTAGGGTCTCCGAGAAAATCTTCTACTAACATGACATCTACTGTGAGTGAGTAAGTGAGAACAATGGCAGACAAATTGTTTTTGAAGGATTGCACCCAGATAGCTTCACATTTTAAAGTGTGGAAATATGTGGTCCTTGTGCAGCGATGGTGGTGAGGTGTTAACGGTTGAAAGGCTACACTTTCATCCCAGCACAATTTGAAATGTCCACACAAAATTAATGAGAACTGGGTCGGTTGCAGATGCAACAAGAAGAGAATGACTGTCGACAGTGTGGACCCCAGATAATGTTACGTCAGTGAGGGAAATGTTCATGAGCAGCTCCATTAAATCAAAATGCTAGGCCTCTCATGAGAGTGGACTCTTCAGATGGTGCATACAGTGTTGAAGAAGCATCTGAACTTTCAGCCCTGGACACCTCATTGCGTACAGGAATTATATGGGAAGAAGGCCTGTGTGTGATAGGCACTGGGAATATGGAGACATTATGATTTCGTGGCACAGTGAGTGGATGGATTTGTTTCGTAACATTGTTCGGAGTGATGAAGCAGTTTTCCATGTTGATGGTTTCATGAATCGACGCAACTGCCATGATATGGCAGACAATGACTAAATAAAAAAATTGAGTAAATGCAAAATCGACCAAAGATGTGGTGCAGCATGACCTTGGACCATGTCATTGGCAGGGATGTTATAATTTTACCCAGCCCAAAAAACCCCACCCGGGTTTTATTAAAAATCACTTTAAAAAAAACAAAAATAAACTTATTATATTTTGCATACAAAGCAATCACTTAATTAATTTTTGAAAATGGTTTAGTCATTTTGTTGAAAACCTTGTGGTTTAAGCCCAATAATAATAATACCTTGATTTGTATATGGTGTTATGAAAAGTTTTGAAATTACAGATTTTATACAATAGACAAAGCTATAAAATATGTTTCAATTGGTTGAACAAAATAATATGTTCAACTAGCAACTCACTTTGGATAATATTATTTTAAGGTACCTACACTGTATCAATGCTAGGCTCTAGAAACAATTGTTTTCACAAAAGCAAATGAGATAACAAAAGCTCTTGCCTTTTATCTTTAATTAAAGAAAGCAACAAATCAATTCTGTAGCTGGCTTGCCTGTAATTTGGTCTCCCCTCCCCCTTTGCACTTCTTTCTATTCCTTCTACACAAACAATATTTTTTTTCCAACCTGCTAGCTTATACAATATTGTTGCCAAGAATTACATTGTTGCAGTGTTGTTTCCTTTATTATGTATCTTATTACTCCTTTTCTTACTATATTGAAATATACCCGCCTGGTGGCGTAGTTGGCCAACACACTAGTCGTATTGAGCTTGACTGCTGAGAACGGGGAGATCGAGGTTCGAATCTCAGTCGGGTGAACTGGGGAGGGGGGGTTTCCTAAATGGTTTTCCACTCTCCCTCCACACAAATGTAGGTTCACTTCCTCTAATTCAACCTTCCCAATTCCCAATCCATTAGAGTAATTAGTACTTAAAGCATATAACCCGAACAGGTAGTAAGACGCGGCGCTAAATAATATTAATAATAATATACTGAAATATATTTCTCTGGTTCTGAATAATTAATATATTTGAATTAATGCTTTAATCAGATGAACATTCATAATATCTTTAATTAAAACACAAAAAATAACCACTAAACCCAGTAAAACTCTATCCACTCCAACTTTTTTTAAAAAAATAACCCAGTTTTTTAACCTTGGTCATTGGTCCTATTCTCTCGCAAGACACCATGAACAATGACCAATACCTTAACATGCTGCGTCAAAGATGTGTGGCCAGTGGTCTCCCAATAGGAACATACAATGTTATTTTCCAGCAGGATGGTGCCCCACCCCGTTTTGCCCTTATCATTCGTGACTGGGTGGATAAACACTTATCGGGGTATTGGTTGGGATGACGGGGGGCCCACACTAATAGCCTGCCAGAAGTCATGACCTCATGACATGTGATAATTATTTTTGTGGGGTTGGACCAAAGAGAAAGTACACTGGACAAAGCCATGCACTCTGGAAGAATTAGAGGAATGTATCAATGCTGTATTAGGAAATTATCCTCAGGATTTTCTTAAAAAGAGAATTTATGACATCGCGACACTTACAACACCTGGTTAACAACGCAGGCATGTATGTGGAAATTTAGTATGCCACAAAGATTCTCTTGGATTTGTGGAGAGAACATTTCTTACTTTGTGTAAATCTTTCCATTGTTAATAAAATTATAGCCATTTAAAATTAGATAGTGACTTCCTGTCTATTCTGTAAATCACATAATTTATCAACTTTAGGTTTTCTAGCCCTTAAACCTGCACTTTTTTACTGATTATTTAAGATTATACTGAAACTCTGAGAAATTATAGGTCATTCATATGTTTTGCACCCTGTGATTTTTTTAAATACTGCATCTTACTACCCATCTGGGTTGTACGTACCTCTGATTTAAACCTAGACATTAGCCAAATCTACCCACATAGATAACCTTTTTACAAATATTTTTATTAGGCTATATGTCTAATTATTATCAACAGTACATTTAACTATGTTAGTAAAAATAATCTTTAGGACCAACACACTGTATTGAACAGGTATTTATAATTCAGGGTGTTAATACAAAGCTTGAATTAGGTGAAAATTGGAACTTTATGAATCCTACATTTAAGATGAAAGATTTACTAGTGTTTTAGGTATTGTTTGGAAAAAGTTGTTTTCTGATACAACCAAAGAACCAAAATGTGCTAGTGTTGTGAAGTGACATTCAGATTATTCTACGTATGACTCAGAATGATTCCGGGATCACAATCAATTTAATATAGCGACCCATTTTGTGTTTTCAAGTGGAAGCCATCACGATGCATTTGATGTAAGGGGCAATATTATAGGCACTCTTTTTTGTCATATTATTGTAAATAAATTATTTTATATCATTAATACATACAACAAAAATAGCAAGTTTCTAATAATATTACAACTAATATTGTTAAAAAATTGTATATGCCTTACCTAAATTACAGAAGGGCTAATGTAAATATTTAAATTAATGTAAATTGTCACATGGCACTAATAGTATTTTAATGAGCCATAGTTATTATTATTAACTATACCAACCTAACAAAATCTAGCCGACCAGGTATCAACATGTTTTTCCTAGAATATCCCAACATGTTTTGCACAAAAATACTGTGTTAACAAACACACCATTTTAATTAATTGTCCTATGAGATTCCTATTCCATTCCTTCACATATTTTTTTAAGAAATAACAGCTAAACACGTTTATTTACTAATGCATGGAGCATTAGTTGAATCAAGTTTGGATAGTTTTTAATATAAAAATAGTAATTATTGAGCATCAAAATATATAAAAATGCCCAATTAAATATGGCTTACATCAATGAAATATATTAGCTGTGAAGTTCCCGGTTGTAGTCTAGAGCAGGGTGATCCAAGGTTTTTCACACCAAGGGCCAAATCTTATTATCAGTTTGCACTGCGGGTCAAAGATATATTTAGTATCCCATTAAGCTAATATAAGCCAACAAATAACACTTAGGCCTAACAATTACTCTCAATACTTTTATATATATACTAGCATTTGCCCACGGCTTCGCTCATATCTTTGGAACTAAACATTAACTATAAATCCTCTTTATTCCCTATCCTGTGGAAATTTCAAAAAATCCGGCCTTATTCCATGTCTATATCATAAAGGGAATCTCTGTGCAAAATTTCATCTTTCTAGGTCCTAGGGTTTGGGCTGGACGTTGATGAGTCAGTCAGTCAGTCAGTCTTTTTATATATATAATGGCTGGTGGAATCTTTAAAATTTTATTGCCAGAAAAAGTGTTAGCCCTATTACCAAGTTTATTACCCTCTAAAAAATGCTGAAATATGTACACACACACTTTTACAACCAACTTAGTATTATAAAATTATTTATACATATCACTCTTAATCAAATAAATGCATAATAATATGCAATCATGACTTTTTTTTCTTTTTTTTTTTTGAATCACGAGCTATTTCACATTTACCACCCAAAGGTGTCCTTCAATTTTTCTCCAGAATACAATGAGGGCTACATTTTCAGTGAGTGTGGACCCATTTGGCCCACGGGCCGCCAGTTGGACCACACTGGTCTAGAGAATGGTACACCAACTAAGGCCAAATGTTTTTACATGGTTTAGATGAGTTTTGTTTTAATTTTAAAATTAACAACCTATACAATTTTCTTGCAATATTTATTTCGTTACTATCAAAACTTGCTAGCCTATTCTTGTCATGTGATTGGATGATATAAAATATTTTATTAAATAAAGCCTAATATAATAAAGAAAAAGAGTCTAGAATCTAGCCCTGATTGTGTTCTATACTCTAATATAACAATGGTGTGACATTAACTTAAGAATTGTTTAGCGAAAAAAACATTCACATTAACCTATTGTTGCATGAAGTAAACATGTTACTACCATGGAGCTATTATATATACCGAGAGTACATCCCTATGCTGTAGCTTTGAGAGAAAGTGAAACCGGCCATGCCCCTCTCACGAAGAGACGGATTGAGCCACTGTATGGCAACCGGCCACCCGGTTTAACATAGGGAAAAAAAGGGACGTATGCTTACTTGAATTATAATACAATCTGAATGAGAGCTTTTAGATGCTTTATGTAAGTAGGGTGTACATGTTGAATAAATTTGCGTTATTTTTATGTACAAAACATAAAAAAATTACTTTGTATTTCGAGTAATAACAAGCGTCTGAACATGCAAATTAGCTTAGAATCTAGATTGATGTTGCTAATATTAATAAATTAGCTTAAAATTACAGTATGTTCAAGCTAAACTTTATGTATAATCATTTTTTGAGTATTGTAGTATTTTTTTAAACTCATAATAGCTTTGTTGTGACTTACCTAACTTTAGTAAATTGTGAGAATAGTAACGATTATGCACAGAATAAATCCATTTGGGATGGGGTAAATTGTAAAATACTTAGTATTTTCTTTCTCAGTTTATTAAGTACAAAAAATAACAGACAGCCTAGGTTATATAACATATAGGTCTAGGTCTATATAATCATACAAATAATATTATGCTCTGGTTGTTTACACTGCTTTATCATGCTTTACATAATATAGTAAAATTAAACTGGACTACAATAATTACGCTGTAATTATTCTTTTCCCACCTGTTGTGGCAGCCAAATGCACTGTAAGATAAAACCATCTTCCCATGTCAAAATAATCACAGACTCATGCCTACAACCGTTTGCTAGGAAATGCCAGCAGCGGGCAAAGGCTGCCCTGGATGATTGATACCCCTTCACCCCAACATTTACCGAGTCAAGGTCGGCAGCTTAAGTTGCGCACCAAGATAGCCCCCATACATATAATAGCCCCATGGTTCCTACCAACCGATCATGTTGCAGCAACGTAAACATAAGCTATTTATAGCCCAATTTGTTTATGGTGTGCAGATAAGGTCTACATTCTGTTATGTGGTTTACGAACACCAAAGCATTATGGTATCTTATTACATTTTATTTTTGAGCTTTAGATTGCTTATATGGCAAGGTCTAGTCAGCCTTAAATTCTCTAGTTCCAATTTTGTAAAGTGTTTGTTTTCAAACATTTCAAAATTAATTAATCAGCCTAACTGCATTTTTATCACATGGTTATGTAAATCCTGATACCAAACAATGTTATTTAAAAGTAATGTGAATGCTGCATTAAGTTGTTAGTAGTTACAGAATGAGGGTTAGAATAGTGATGCAAAGCACAAATTATCAAAGTCAAACTCTTGAACAAATATTATAGTCGGGGATAGTATATAAAGAGCTGGCAAAGTTCTCTTTAAACTTTTTCTTTGTCCTATTATAGTAGATTAAATATTTTTTACCATCTATACATACAAACTAGCCTATAGCAAATTTTTAATAATAGTATGAAGCTTTTTTTTAGCACCGTGACTTACCACCCATTCGAGTTATACACCTATGTACTAATTACTCTAATGGGTCAGGGATTAGGAAGATTGAGTTTAGATGAGTTGTACACACATTTGTGTGTAGAGAGAGAGAATGAAATAATTTAGGAAAAATCACCCTCAGTACACCCAACTAGAATTGAAACACGCTCTCCCCATCATTGGCAGTTAAGTCTACATGAGAGTGGAGCCTTAGACTATGCGGCCATTGAAGCGGGTACTAGCTAAATTAATATTATTATTTATTTAATTGGTAGCCACAAAGCTATTGTAATATATTTCAATGTTGGATATATTTAACGTGCGTGTATTTTGTGCAGAATAAAACAAAACTTGATTGATAAACTTATAAATTGTGTTTTAAAAATATGTTCAAGAGAATGAATGTAATAGGAGGAAGGGAGTAGGGCTACCAATATTAGAGGATCAAAATAGCGTGTTTGTCAATTGAAAAAAAGGTTTAGTGCGAGATATAGGCTATCAGGATAGTGAAATTTCATCTAAAATATGTTACTACCTTTAGGGTTAGGTTTTGCTAGGTTGAGATAGTTAATAATGGGTGGGCACCATTACATCGCAAGTCCATTACACCGCGTTTTAGGAACAAATACATTGCAGGTCCATCACGTTGCATTTCCCCCACCTCTCTATACACAGCTGACCCTACTCTGACGTACAACCAATAGGATTGAAGGGGCGTATATATACAATTACATCGCAAGTCCAATACATCGCATATCCATTACATTGCAGATCCATCACGTCGCATTTCTCCATCTCTCTACACACAGCTAACCATATTGACCAACATGATCCCAACAAGTTGTGTTACAATATAAATGCACTCCCAACTTGTTGGGGATGTTGGCCAACATGTTGATGTTGGGCGAGCTGGTCAGAGCCAACAAGTTGGGTTGGGTTGTGTTGGATCATTTGCTAGAGATAATAAACGACCAGCCCAACATGTTAGCCGAGTTGGGAGGTTCTGCGCATGCACTATCAAGTTGAATGAGTGTCTTACCTTGATGAAGCATGTGTTTTATTTTCAGATTAGTTTAACTTTTAAAATCGGGGCTAGTGTATTTTTGTGATCATGGAATAGAACAAAGCTAATACAGTTAAACTAATTAATTTAAATTCTGAAAATGGAAAAATTACACCTGGACACGTGAATCGAACCCGGGGCCCGTGTTCAGGTGTCATTTTTCAATTTTCAGAATTGATGGAGATGGAGAATTCCTCACTAAAAAGAATAAATAATAATAGCTTCGGCTACTAGATTCTTAATTGATTTATATCAAAAGTATTTTGTTCTTTGTGATGTCTCATGTGTACAAAGCTATAAACTCCACTTTACAAATGTAGGTAACTCATTATTACCATATACACACCTTCAATTCGACGTCTAGCAAAAAAAAAAAATTTGAACGCCCTACCGTTTCTTAAGTTTTGGTTCTTCTGCAAGAGTACACTTCCTGTCATCACAATAAATGAAGAAACGGCAAGTAATACGTCGTTATCCATGGCTAGAAATGTGTAGACTGATTAAAAAAAGGTGGAGGAACCAGGATGTTGGTCTAACAAGTTGGCGCGAATAAACACAGCTTACTTTTCCACATGAATTGTCTTCCAACATGTTGGATCCAACTTGTTACATAATAAACGAGGCTTCACTCTCACTATGAAGGTAGGTTTGGTTGAAAGGATTATGTGCCTGACTCCCCTTGTTGGCAAAGTTGATTAGGTTAGACACTCATTCAACTCGATAGCGCATGCGCAGAACCTCCCGACTCGGCCAACATGTTGGGTTGGTCGTTTATTATCTCTAACAAATGATCCAACACAACACAACAGCTCGCCCAACACCAACATGTTGGCCAACATCCCCAACAAGTTGGGAGTGCGTTTATATTGTAACACAACTTGTTGGGATCGTGTTGGCCAATGTGGTTAGCTGTGTGTAGAGAGGTGGAGAAATGTGATGTGATGGATCTGCAATGTAATGAACTTGCGATGTAATTGTATATATACGCCCCTTCAATCCTATTGGTTGTACGTCAGAGTAGGGTTAGCTGTGTATAGAGAGGTGGGGGAAATGCGACGTGATGGACCTGCAATGTATTTGTTCTTAAAACGCGATGTAATGGACATGCGATGTAATGGACTTGCGATGTAATGGTATACACCCGTTAATAATAGTAAAATAGATGGCCTTTGCTCACTAAAATACTTTTGGTTCTATGTTGTGACAATATAATTTTTTAAATATTTTTGTTTATGTAGTTCTATTTGTTTAAATACTGCCATTATTATGTGATTTAAGCGAGTTTTGTTTTAATTTGCTAATATAGGGCCTGTATACATTTATAAATAATATAAATGTTGACATCATTGGAAACTTTTTACGTAGTATTGTTGTGTATTATGCCTACTTACTTACTTGATGACATCAGGAGCTTGAAAGTTCATTGCTGCACTTACACCATCACTTATTCCTATATTGAGCTAGTTATAACCAGTCCACCTCATTATAACCGGTTTTAGGTACATTTTAATGTTATCCTCCCATATATGTATAGGCCTTCCCAATGGGTTAGCTAGTCAACATGAACATGGTTTCAAGATTCTTCTATTCACACTGACCGTAATATGCTAAATTTGACTATCTAACAATGTCTTGTGATGTGTACAAGGTATATAACACATAGTTATGTAACTTCCTCCACTTCTCATTAACCTCATACCTTTAAGGCCCAAATATCTTCCTAAGCACCTTGTTTTCTAACATCCTAGATTGGTTTTCGTCATGAAAGATAAGAGACCACGTTTCACAAGCATAGAAGAAAAAAAAGTAAAATTATTGTTTTATTTTGAGTTTTACTTCCTAGAAAGTGGTGGGCGAGATGTCAACAATTTCCTGACAGATTAATACCATTTCCCGACTGCAATCTTTTCCTAATTTCGAATATTGGTATTGCTAGTAGTCAAAATTGTGCCTAAATATTTAAACTCATTAACATATTAAAAGGAGTGTTGTTCTTTATTAATTAGATGGCAAAAAATATTTCACTTTCTATAATATGACATGGGTAAAGCGTAAAGAATTCCGAACTTTTTGCATGCATTATATAGCTACAGATTGACTATCTATTTTTAACGGATTCATGAAGTTTTCTTTTTTTACATGCAGGTCTTTTGTGAATTCTGCATAGCGAGATAGCGTCAATTTTTTGAAATGGGTGTTACTATATTTTCTTATATAAATTTACTGGCCGCATTGTGCCAACGGTTGATCATGGTACATGGTTTGATGCAAACAAAAATGAAATAAGGGGTTTATTTACAATTCCTAACCTTTATAGCAACCGTTCACTAAGAAATAGAAGGCTACTATAAATATTTACTTACACTGAGCTGGTGGCATACATATGTAAGTTCTAAAGAAATGACTTTGTTTAGCTTTTTCTTTCGCTATATTTGCAATAGGTTTACTTATTTGCCGTAAGAGTAATGTTCCTAGCTTAGCAATAGGAAAAGCACCAACCACCATGATGAATGGGCTAAAGAATCTAAACTAATCAAAACAAATGTACTCATTCCAGTGTGCCCAGCCTTAAATAATAAATGTCTATAATTTAACGAATTTAAGCCTAGAGCTACTAGAGCCAACAACGTAGTTCAAATTAGTTAGTTATTGGCTTGTGTCACGCTAGCCATCTTAGTTGTGTTATCTTCATAATATTAAAATAAAGTATAATCAATAAACAAGCTAATATGTGTTCTAAGATCTTAAACAAATAAACATTTAAAAGTTTAAAATATTTCATTTTGGCAAAAAACAACAACATAATGTTAATACTATAAAAAAAGCATTGTGTAGACAGATTATATTTAAAAAAAATGAATATTTTATTTCATTAATACCTACATATTTTGAGCACATAATTAATATAATAATATAATGAATACCTACTTACATATTTAGAACACATACAACAAACCTTTCACTACACAAAAATTCAACAGGCTTTCACTACGACCAAAACCTATTTAAACACACATAGAGTACGTTTAAAATTAAAGCAGCAGCATAGCAATAACGCATAGGTTATTTTGACTCCTCCCGGTTAAAATAGTATTTTTTACCAATCCCTCTCAAATATCAATTTTGAGTTCAATTCAATTTTCATAGCCTTTTGGAAAATATGAATATTTTATTTGTAGTCATGGTTGATAACATATCATTATTTTATTAATATAATTTTATATTATTATTATTATTAGCACCACGTCTTACTACCCGTTCGGGTTATACGCACTTACGCTAATGTGTAATGGTAGGGTGATTGATGAGATGAAATGAAGGACCTACAGTTTAACGTGGAATCCGAACCACGGTATAATTTTATAGGTATTGAAAATATTTATCAAAAAATGATAGCTGCGGATAACATAATAGTACATACAATTCATGAGAGTATGTCTAATAACCACTCAACTGTAGCTTCCTATGACATTTTGATGATACTTCAGCAATATATTAGGTCACGGCTGCTAACAGTATTCTCTATCCACTACCAATATTTGACTTACTACTGGTACCTAGAGCCAGTCCCCCACTATTTGCGATTGCAAACAAACGTTTCGGCCGAATGTTTGCCTATATTCGTCACTCAATTCTATCATAAAACCTACAAGAATATTTGCCTTCTGTGTACCTCACACACTTCTCAGGAATGTCTACCCCGTATATTCTATCAAATCATTCATTTCGGCGGTAGTCGGCTGCCAAAACATACTAGACTACGCAAGTGATGATATCACTGCTGTTGCAGTTATTATAGGTACTGTAGAGTGTCTTGTTATTGTAGCGTAATAAGCCCAAAAAACTCAGTATAAAAAGATGATGGTGGATGGTATCTCTCAACAAGAATAGGACAAGGTATATTTTTTATATATAAAGTTTTTCACAATCACTCAAAACGTGTTATAACGTTCTGGGTTTGTACCAAGTTTGATACTATTGGTAACAAAGCAAACATAGGCATAGCTATTTCGTGTTAGCAAAACAATGATCCTCTTATTGAATAAAACTAGTATTTAAAGTTACACTACATGGTACACTACAACATAGCAACATACTATATTGTATAAATAAATAGTTAAGCATTAAATGTACTTACCTGACGATTCTAAAATAGCCACAAAATGATAAAACTAGTAAAGCGCCCAGTGTGTACAAAACTAGACGACAAAAAACGACCGAATTTTAGTATGGGAGCGTTTAGAACAGTGGTTCCCAACCTTTTGTGGCCCATCTCCCCTTTCTGGAGGTTGACTAACACCTATCACCCCCTTTTCATTTTCATTGTATGCCTAATTTTAATTTGAAGTAAGGTGTAAATAATAAAGCAGTTTTATTATTATAAATAATTCTACTACCGTATATAAAAACAACCAAAGCAGTTTTATCCGGTCACTCTTGAATAAAATAGAAAAAAAATGTACATTTTTTACAGATTTTTTTAAAATAACAAAGAAGTGAAATAATTAACTAAGATCATTGATGTACATTTAAAAAACAGGAGTACATGTTTTCATTTTTAAATTGGAATCTGGAAAAATTAAGAAAGTTGACAGTTAAAATTTGAAAAAATAAATGAAAGTTTGAAAATTTGTTATTGTTTTATTTTACCTTTTCAATGGCTGCCTTGTGCTTGGTGGATTT